>JAXIVJ010001029.1:5000-117500 GCA_036785665.1 Chirona hameri
GCATGTTTAGGGGCCCTTCTGACCAGGGTTGTGCTCGACTCAGATTTTTTAGACTGACTCGAATCTGACTCATTTTCGAAAGGACTTTGACTCAGCTCTGACTCAAGCGAATATTTTTGCTTTTTGAGTCGACTTATCTTTGACTCATTTGCTGTTAACCTTGGCTCAACTCTGACTCAAGCGGGAGGGGACAATTTTTTATTCGACTCAACTTTGACTCATTTGTTTTTTCTCCTCACTCAACTCTGACTCATATGAAAGTGTCTTGAGTCGACTCATTTTTGACTCATGTTCAACTGACTTCACGACTTTGATTCAGCATTCAAATGTATTTGACTTGCCAAAACTCATTGGAATATTAAATATAACACATGAATATTGCATTATCATGAATATATACTGCATCCAGCTGCATTGTAAGATATATTCACATATATTTGTTCCTAATAGCAATAATAATAATAAGAGGAAGAAGAATATTATTATTATTATTAATAATAATAATCATCATCATATGAATATGAATATGAATAATAAAAGGCACAAGGTTGTATTGAACATTCAAACGTTTCCTCTCTTAACAGACATCATCAATGAAGAAATGGCAAAGAACAAACGTCAACAGGTCAGGGATTTTCTAGTATTATTATGTATATATTAATAATAATAAAAATGACAACAACCTTTATTAAAAAGCACCTGGACTCACTCCCTCACACTCGAGAACATTGGTTGGACCCCTTTATTATTTAGTTGCTCCTATTTTGTTGCCATCATATGTGACTGACTCGTAAGATGATGAGTCAACTCAGCTTTGACTTGAGCAGCATCCAGGCGACTCAACTTTGACTCAAGCGACATCCATGCGACTCGACTCTGACTCAACTCAACCCTTCTATTTTTCCTAAGTGACTCGACTCTGACTCAAGTTGTGTTGAGTCAGTTTTGAGTCAAATTTGACTCACCAACTCTGAGTCAAGCACAACCCTGCTTCTGACCCACCTAGGGACTCTTTCAGTCTGGTCAGGGCCCCTCTGACCTGCATAGGGGCCCTTTTAACTGCCCAGGGCCCTCTGGTCTGTCCAGGGGCACTCCAACCTGCTCAGGGGCCCTTATGACCTGGCAATGGAATGCGCTGGCTGCTTTGTCGCCCTGCCGACATTCAGAGGCCTCTCGACCTGCCCAGGGCCCCTCTGTGCTGTCTAGGGTACCCATTCGACGTGTTCAGGGGGCCCTCTGACCCGCTCAGGGGCCCTTTCGGTGTGGTCAGGGGCCCCTCTAACATGCACACTGCACAGGGCTCTTTTGAACGTCCAAGGGGCCCTCTGATCTTCCAGAGATGGCCCTGTTGGCCCTAAAGGGCCTCTGAAGTGCTCAAAACTCTCTAAAGACCACGCTTCGCGTGGTAAAGAGCCCATGATATCGCGCTTCGCGCGGTCTCGTCGGCCCTCCTGGCCTCCAGGGGGAGGGGGGTCTCTCCCCCCCCCCCTTGCTATGTGCCTGATCTCAGATGACATCAAAACGTCCCGAAAATGGAACGACGAGCACCGTTCAGGGTCGCATATTCGTGTGCCATATCTCGATCGGAACTCGCGGGTCTCCTGATGGACATGGCACTTAGCAGACTGCCACAGAGTTGAGCTTGCGCTGCTTCATCGCGCCCCGAGACAGTCTGAGAGAACATTCAGCTCGTCCGCCCGTCAGGCTGGCCGAAAAGGGCTCAGCTGGCGGTTGAAAGGGAAGCTGCCCCTCCTGCCCCCCCCCCCCCCCCCCAGGCTGGCCGAACAGGGGGGGCCCTGTGGCGCCGGCCCTGATGTAAACAACGGCCAACGCGATAGGTTGCGATCCAAGTTGAAGTTGTTCACGTTGTTTGAAGTCTCAGTTATGGATTGATAGTTAAAAAAAAAATTGAGCTATCGCAATGCCTCGCACTCGTCATTGTGTTCTGTGCGGGAGAAGACACAGTTCCACAATGTTTGTATTTAAGTCGCCATAATTGTCTGGAACGATTGTGCTGCCAAATGGCAGCGTAAAGGTTTTCTCTATAGCTCTCTATAGCTCAATAATGACGGCATCATCCAAAATGTACCAAATTAATTTGTATAAAGTTAAAGGAAATAGTTCACCTTCGGAATTTTTTGAGAACACGATTTTATTATATTTTTTAATACAGTTTCTTTTTTTCTTTTCAAAAATGGTCCTACATTGCGCCAATTCAGGGCAGAAGGTCGTACATTATTAATGTTATGGTGTGTGTTATTGGTCTGCGCATGCTCAGACCAGTGCTGGCACTCTCAGACGGTACGGTATATCATATATGCGCCGCATTCTTCGCCAAAAAGTCAAATATCTTCGGCTGGAGAGTCTTTTCAGCCAAGAAAAGTTGCAGATAAGGATTTCTCAACACGGGCTACAAAACTGCTATTTCAGTTCAAAATCCCATGTTGAAGGTGAACTATTTCCTTTAAGTGACTTTTCGAGAGATAAAAAATATCACCATCGTTTGCAGTAGCACTTACTTCATATTTTCGACTACAGCCAGCGCATATTTGACAACTTTCAGAAAGGTGAAAGTTGTTTCTCCCTTTAACACGCGCAGTGGAGAGGAGTATGCCACTAACACGCAGTGGAGCACTTTAGTACCCCCCCCCCCCCTAAGATGTCCGAAAGTATGAGAGCTAGACAAATCAAACTTACAGGGTAGGTGCTATGATGATCTACATTTTCTAAAATTGTCGTGACTTTTGCTCAATATCTTTAAGGTCAAACGAGGTCACGAAGGTCAAATCTAGCCAAATGTCACAATTTTGGGAATTTGACCTCTGTGACGTCACAGGTCACCAGCAATGTGTCCAAAATTATTTCCCGGGATGAACATTGGCATTGTCTACCGCATGGCGTTTGAATCAGCCCCGACTGTTGGTTCAGAAGATATCGCTTTGCCGACCTCGATTTTGGCCGCCATCTTGGACTGCAAATCCATATAACTCAAAAATTGATCGACCAATTTTTACTTGTTTTACGTCAAACGATCCGCTATTGAGCTGGCGTTAATGTCGCGCAAAAAAAAACACCGCCCTGCTCTGCTTCGTTGTCGAGCTATTCACGAAAAACATGCGGGGGCACAAAAGTCCCCCCCCCCCTCCACTGCGCGTGTTAAGATCCAAAAGGGTGTCTTCGGCACTGATTTTGCCTAAAAGGTAATGATTTAACGGGGCAAAGAGAGGGCGATGGCCATATAGCCCCTAAGTTCGCCACAGCGTTAGAGATGTTCTTCTGAGCAGGGGCGTAGCTTCTCCAAACAAGTTGGGGGGGGGGGGGCTGAGCTGGAAAAAAAAAATCGCTTAAAGTACCATCAAATTCCACAAAAGGCAGATTTCTCCCCGGATTTGACCCACTTCTTCGTCAAAGTTGGGGGGCTGAAGGCCCAGTTGGGGCGGGGGGCTGAAGCCCCTTAACTGAATAGGAACCTACACCCCTGGTTCTGAGGTCTGCTCACCGTTTGCATGGTAATGTCGTCAGCTCAATGTTGGTAACTGGCGGTCATGGAGCTTACCAATACTCACGAGTTACACTACAAATGGAACAATTGGCAACATGCGGTCGGTGCCGCGGGAGAAGGTTACATTAATCTGGCTGCCAATCGGGCACATCCTGTATCCTGCAACATCCTGCAATATCGCTGCGTCACTGGCCAATGGCCATAGAACTACACGACTGGTTCTAGACACGACACGACACTACACCACTGGTGCTGTCTGTCAATCGATTGTGGGGAACAAGCACATGCACAGATAGGTATTTACAAACGGACAAGTTTTGTAAACAGGCATTTGTTGATGCATTGGCCTAAGTGTCGTTTAGTTCACATCATCGTTAAAGGGAAATAATGACCTTTTGATTTTGTTAGCAACAATTTCTTAGGCTACCGTTATGGTTTTGAAATGATTTTATTTAAATTTAAGAATTAAATAAAATGATTCCCAAATTCAAAGTTGTAAGTTTGGAGAAAAAAATAAAAAAACAAGTACCTTGTGTACTTCATGAAGGTCATTGACACATTCGTCCTTTCCTACCATTGTTTACATCGAGTGCGGCATTTTTGGAGGCTCTGTGACGTTTCCGATCAAACTGATTCGTGAAGCAATCCGTGAAGCATCCGTGATGCATGACTGACTATCAGTATAAGTCATGAATAACAACAACATGCAAACTATACCAACTCGAATGAAATAAGGGCGGAATTATTTGAACCCCAGGCAAGAAAGTATTCGCAAAGCACTCGGCTCTGCACCACAATAGCAAAAGGCGAGGGAAATGCATATTGGATATAATATTATTACGTCATAAGTTTCTGAAGTGTCAACTACTATGAAATACAGTGATAAAATACCTTTAATAATGATTAACAAGAAAATTAAAACTTAACAAATTGAATAAGTCTTTAATTAGCTTTCAACTCAAAATCAGATATATTTTGCAATGCTACACAAGAATGGCACCAGTGACGTCATTAACGAAGCTTGCTACGGGACTTGGTATACTAATCAGGAACAACTCGCCACAAATGGTTAAGTGCGCCGAGAAGCATGACAATGACTTTGTAAACAAATCGCCGACGCTAAATAGGTCGCCGTCGATGTGCATCGATGAGCTTCCGATTTAATTGCCAGTTTTGTGTTATTGTTTGTTAGTTTTTTGGGGAAAAATTATTATTTTTCATGATAATATAAAGCATAGTGTTGTATACAGCCACAGACAAATTATACAAAACTCCTAATGTTGAAAACAAATTAATCGATTTTCAAAAATTGAGGGTCGCAACCACTAACTATGCCGCCGTTGATGTGCATCGATGAGCTTCCGATTGTATTGCCACTTTGTCCAATCGCTGTTAGTTTTAGAAGATCGCCGGGCATATAATCACAACAAGCAGAACGCACAATATATATTTTCCACTCCATTGCGTAAAAAAGCAATACGGGAAAAGCCCGCAGTTTGATGAGGACCAAAAGTACTTGCAAGTACCGATCGTTAAAAGTGTGGAACGCTTATCAACTATAACTTGAAATATCTTTCGGTAGGAAAGTTTGCATGCAAAATGTGATGAATTTACAATATATATATATATATATATATATATATTGGTCTCGTCTGGCGATTTCAAGTGCTAACTCCATTTGTGTGGGAAAAGGTCATTATTTCCCTTTAAGTTGAAATTCCAGACGAAGCTTGCTATTATTTATGCATACAAAATGTACTCATATTATGTGATTTTGGTTTTAGTTACAACATTAGCAATTATATCGAGTCTCTATTTGTTTGCACTGTGGTCGTTTTGCTCGTCTATATCTAATGCACCTATACGTCTTATTTTTCCCCACAGGCACCAGGGCCCAGCTTAATTTTAACAGGCACCGGGGAACCGTGACCGCACACGATGGCACCAAGCGCACTGTTCCTCGCCGTTGGCGCCTCGCTTCTCATCTCAGGTAAATATACACATTTAACAATGAGTCTACATGGAACACATTCAATTCAGTGCATGGGTGAAACTTTGTATACTTTTGAGGTCCCACATGGGACCCCATTGCAAAATTTTGGGATCTCAGCCATTTTGGGACCTCAATGTTGGAGGCCCTTCTTAAGATCGGGATAACAAAACGATCCGTGCAGAAAGGAAGCTTCCTCTCCTCTGTGTTGAGTAGGAGGCCCCTACTCTCCTCTGTGCTGAGTAGGAGGCCCCTTCTCTCCTCTGTGCTGAGTAGGAGACCCCTCCTCTTCTGTGCTGAGTAGGAGATCTCTCCCCTCTTCTGTGCTGAGTAGCAGGTCCCTCCTCTCCTCTGTGCTGAGGAGGAGACCCCTCTTCTCTTCTGTGCAGAGTAGGTGGTCCCTCCCCTCCTCTGTGCTGAGTAGGAGGCCCATCCTCTCATCGGTGCTGAGTAGGAGGCTCCTTCTCTCCTCTGTGCTGAGGAGGAGACCCCTCTTCTCTTCTAAGCTGAGTAGGAGGGCCCTCATCTCCTCTGTGCTGAGGAGGAGGCCCTTACTCTCCTCTGTACTGAGTAAGAGGATCATCCTCTCCTCTGTGCTGAGTAGGAGGCCCTTCCTCTCCTCTGTGCTGAGGAGGCCCCTCTTCTCCTCTGTGCTGAGGAGGAAGCCCCTCCTCTCTTCTGTGCTGAGTAGGATGCCCCTCCTCTCCTATGTGCCGAGGAGGAGGTCCCTCCTCTCCTCGATGCTGAGTAGGAGGCCCCTCCTCTCATCTGTGCTGAGTAGGAAGCCCTCCTCTCCTTGAGGAGGAGGCCCCTCCTCTCCTCTGTGCTGAGTAGGAGGCCCTCCTCTCCTCAGTGCTGAGTAGAAAGCCCCTCCTCTCTTCAGTTCTGAGGAGGAGGCCCCGCATCTCCTCTGTGCTGAGTAGGAGGCCCCTCCTCTCTTCTGTGCTGAGGAGGAGGCCCCTCCTCTCATCTGTGCGGAGGAGGAGGCCCCTCTTCTCTTCTGTGCTAAGTAGGAGGCCCCTCCTCTCCTCTGTGCTGAGGAGGAGGCCCCTCCTCTCCTCTGTGCTAAGTAGGAAGCCCCTCCCAAAAATATCTTGGTTATCAAAATGTAGCCCGTCACATTGTCTATCGATTGCATGCTTGTCGATTTCTTTGGTTTTGTGGTTTTCTCAAATCCTGTCGTCGCAGATTTAGTCGTAGGTATATGGGTACGTTTCATTCGACCTGATCTCATCGTCAAACGGTGACCTTGGGATAAAAATATAAAATGCGTAAATGGAGCATTTTTGATGGTCTATCTATTGCATTAGTTTTTGGGATTCTCAGTCTTCAAATTGTTGGAAATTTAGGGTACCTCAGATTTTGACCTGATCTCAAGGTCAAACCGTGACCTTGAGATAAAAATATAAAAATGCGTTAATGCAGTTTTTTGATGGTCTATTTTGATGGCATTAGTTTTTGGGATTCTTAGCCTTCAATGTTTGGAAAATTTTGGGTACCCCAGATTTTGACCTGATGAAGGTCAAACGGTGACCTTGAGATAAAAATATGAAATGCGTAAATGTAGTATTTTTGGATGGTCTATCTATTATATTAGTTTTTAGGATTCTCAGTCCTCAAATTATTGAATACTTTGGGTACCCCAGATTTTGACCTGATCGCAAGGTCAAACGGTGACCATGAGAGAAAGCTATCCAAATGCGTAAATAGAGTCTTTTTGATGGTCCATCTATTGCATTAGTTTTCGCGATTCTCTGTCTTAAATTTTTGAAAATGTTGGGTACCCCAGATTTTGACCTGATATCAAGGTCAAACGGCGACCTTGAGAGCAACAAATCTTGGTTAAAATATGTAGTCAGTCATATTGTCTATCGATTGAATACTTGTAGATTTCTTTGGTTTTGTGGTTTTCTCGAATCCTGTCGTCGCAGATTTAGTCGTAGGTATATGGGTACGTTTAATGCGACCTGATCTCAAGGTCATATCCGTGACCTTGAGATAAAAATATAAACGCTTAAATGGAGACTCTTTGATGGTATATCTAATGCATTCGTTTTTGGGATTCTTTTATATATAGATGATAAACGAATTGGACCTCAAAGACACTTTGCCTCTGCCGGTAAGCCCATCAATCCACTGGAACCTCCAGAGTGGGCCTCCAGCCTCCAGCCCAGGAAGGTTGGAGGCCCCTGAAAATGGAGGCCCCTGAAAACGGAGGCCCATGGAGGTTTGGGACCCAATGATATTTCCAAAGTTTCACCCATGATTCAGTGCATATCCTGCTCATCCAAATAAACCGATCTTTACATAATTTATCCAAACGTACGGATGAAGGCGTCACACGCGTCTTCACTCATGCCTTAACCCTCTCCCTACGGGGACCTTTTCTCACCTTCGCCCTATGTGGGGCAGGGTCCTAAAAAGACTCCCGGTTAACTTCCAAACAAAGCAACATAGAGCAATGCGGCAAGAATCAGCATGCTGGTTGCCTGTTATGAGAATAATCTGCGATTTTTATGCTTCAGGTCAACGGGTGACCTTCCAGGTCACGTGAATGACCTAAGATCGACCACGTCCAAAAATAGCGATTGTACAGGGCGCTTAGTATAACTTCCGAACGGAGAGAGATATTGAGACACCGTAAAAAGCAGGGTGATGCCTGTCATAAGAAACATCCAAAGGCATCCAATTTTGAGCAGCTAGGTTAACTGGTGACCTTTGGGGTCAGGTCAATGGCCCTTTGGGTTGAAATGACCTTGACGAAAAGGTCACAGGTCTACAAAAGCCATGCGACACATGTTTATGGGTTATTTTACACGTATAATTCGATAGAAGCAGTCATCTGCTTCTATCGTCTGTGGTCACGATATAAAAGTGGTATACACTTCACATTTGTATAGGATATGTATAATTGTTGTAAACTCAGCTACTGAAAATTTCAGCAAGGTGCGCCGCATGTGTAAAAAGTTATTCAATAAAAACCTCAGGGGGAAGGGTCGTTTTAGGACTCCGTAGGGCGAGGGTTAACCCGCGCGGCGCTGGGGGGTTAATTTTACCCCCCCCCCCCCCCTCCCGGATTTTCTCAATAACTTGAAAACTATGAAAGATATCACAGTGAAACTTACGGTACCTTATGGTACATCAATTCTACGTCTTCTTCCAATTTTTTTTTGTGTGAAATTCGTGAAAAATTGTGGGAGATAATGACGTTTTAGTGACGTCATGTCATATCATTTTGGTGAGAAAAAAGTTAAATGTTTGACAAATCGTAGAAAATAGCGTTTCGATGCAACTCGCAAATAAAAGGCATCAACAGAAAGGAAATAGCATTGTCTTAAAAATGGCAATCTCGGATTTTCAACATCTTGGGTTTTTGACCCCACAAAATGCAACAAAAGCTGATTTTTTGGGAAGAATTTCCACACAATTTTTTTTTTATTGAAGATTTTCAAAAAACCGGAAGATAGATTAGAGAAACGAGTATGAACGATGCTGAAGCCAAATTGAAAAACAATATCTTTATTTTTGACTGGCTTATAGCTCTGGAAGTATAAGTAACTCATGACGTCATTTTTTAAAATTGTGTTTTTTTGGCTTTTACTGACCAGATACAGACAAATAAATGCCACCACTGTATTTCTAAGACAAAACTAGTCTAGAAACATGCAATGTTTATTTATATTAATGAATTTCAAATTGTGTCCTTATTGTGACCTGATCTTGACCTGAGGGCCATTATATGGGGTCAAGCTGTGAAAATGACTGCTTCTATCGAATTATACGTGTAAAATAACCCATAAACATGTGTCGCATGGCTTTCGTAGACCTGTGACCTTTTGTGACCTGACCTTGGCCTTTGCTTACAATTTCACTTTTACTTATGCAGGAGATGCATTATACATTTGGGAGCACTTTGTGAGATAATAGTTGCAATATAAGGTTGTGGATGGAAAGTATAGCCCAAAAACCCAAATACTTAAATTTTGACACTTGACCTGACCGTGACCTGACATGTGACCTTATTTTAATAATTTCGGGTATGCGTTAGATTCTTCTCACTGAGAGCGTTCGATCGCCGCCTTGCGCGTCTCGCTGTGGTTATTGCTTCGGAAGATACGAGGGGGTAATATTTCCTCTCCCCCTTCAGCACCGGGCGTTTGGATGGGGACCCCAGCGCCGCGCGGGTCTAAGAGCCCCATGAATGAGGTTGTGACCCTCACTGCCTGTCCCGACGCTGCAGACTGCAGAGAGTGCTGATCTCCGCTGTTCCGAAGTATTGGCCGTCCCGGCAGCGGCCCGGCCCGGTCCGCGGCCGTCACCCGTCGCCTCTGTTCTGTCTGTGGCGCAGCAGGGTCGCACTGCGGATATGACCGTTTGCTCCACTCCCGTCCGCGACACACCCGACCTCGGCCGGTCTGCCTGTCTGACAGGACAGCCGGTCTGAAAGGACAGCCGGTCTGACAGGACAGCCGGTCTGCCAGGGCAACCGGTCTGACGGTCTGACAGGACAGCCGGTCTGCCGGTCTGGCCAGTCTGACGGTCTGCCGGTCTGCCGGTCTGCTGGTCTGCCGGTTTGACAGGGCAGCCGCTGCCGGCTCCTACAGTGGTCCGCACCGCTTGTCTGAGTGAAGGGATGCATGTGGAGAGTCTATGGCGAGTCTGGAAAATGCACGTAAATGTGCATGTCAAAAATATGCATTGACTGATCAAATTTCAATTTAAAATTGTGAATATGAAAACAATAAGCACACGATGGTATAATAGAAGCTAGCTTTAAAGGTCCAATGGTAAAATCGCATTTATTTGTTCGATAGATATTCATTTATATTGGAATGTCTAACAATTATAATGTCGTTGCTAACTGCTAATGTAATGCGTATCGACATGGTTCGATAGACTGCAAGAGTCCTGGTAATCGCAAAACCTTTTAGAACTGTCAAATGAGTCCGAACGTTGATAGAGGTAAGTTTGTACTCGCTATCTGACCCCTGTCTCACATATAAGACACGTTTGACCTGTCCGACCCATCCACCGTCTGCCTGACCCCTGTCTGACTGTCTGACTGTCTGACCGTGTATGACATCTGACCTGTCTGCACCGTCTGCCTGACCCCTGTCTGACTGTCTGACTGTCTAACCGTGTATGACATCTGACCTGTCTGCACCGTCTGCCTAACCCCTGTCTGACTGTCTGACCCGTGTATGACATCTGACCTGTCTGAACCGTCTGACTGACCCCTATCTGACTGTCTAACCCGTGTATGACATCTGACCTGTCTGCACCGTCTGCCTGACCCCTGTCCGACTGTCTAACTGTCTAACCCGTGTATGACATCTGACCTGTCTGCACCGTCTGCCTGACCCCTGTCTGACTGTCTAACCCGTGTATGACATCTGACCTGTCTGAGCCGTCTGCCTGACCCCTGTCTGACTGTCTAACCCGTGTATGACATCTGACCTGTCTGCACCGTCTGCTGACCCCTGTCTGACTGTCTAACCGTGTATGACATCTGACCTGTCTGAACCGTCTGCCTGACTCCTGTCTGACTGTCTGACCGTCTATGACATCTGACCTGTCTGAACCGTCTGCCTGACCCCTGTCTGACTGTCTGACTGTCTAACCCGTGTATGACATCTGACCTGTCTGCACCGTCTGCCTGACCCCTGTCTGACTGTCTGACTGTCTAACCCGTGTTTGACATTTGACCTGTCTGCACCGTCTGCCTGACCCCTGTCTGACTGTCTGACTGTCTAACCCGTGTATGACATCTGACCTGTCTGAACCGTCTGCCTGACCCCTGTCTGACTGTCTGACTGTCTAACCCGTGTATGACATCTGACCTGTCTGAACCGTCTGCCTGACCCCTGTCTGACTGTGTCTAACCCGTGTATGACATCTGACCTGTCTGAACCGTCTGACTGACCCCTGTCTGACTGTCTGATTGTCTAACCCGTGCATGACATCTGACCTGTCTGCACCGTTTGCCTGACCCCTATCTGACTGTCTAACCCGTGTATGACATCTGACCTGTCTGAACCGTCTGCCTGACCCCTGTCTGACTGTCTGACTGTCTAACCCGTGTATGACATCTGACCTGTCTGCACCGTCTGCCTGACCCCTGTCTGACTGTCTGACCGTGTATGACATCTGACCTGTCTGAACCGTCTGCCTGACCCCTGTCTGACTGTCTGACTGTCTAACCCGTGTATGACATCTGACATGTCTGAACCGTCTGCCTGACCCCTGTCTGACTGTCTGACCGTGCATGACATCTGACCTGTCTGAACCGTCTGCCTGACCCCTGTCTGACTGTCTGACCGTGCATGACATCTGACCTGTCTGAACCGTCTGCCTGACCCCTGTCTGACTGTCTGACTGTCTAACCCGTGTATGCCATCTGATCTGTCTGCACCGTCTCCCTGACCCCTGTGTGACTGTCTGAGCTCTCCTCTCAGTCTGACCTGTCTGACCTCTGTCTGACTCCTGTCCTGCCCTGTATGGCCACTGTCTGACATCTACCTGACCGCGGTGTGACCTCTGTCTGACCCTCCACTCCTTCACAGGTGGCTGTGTTCTGCATGAGAGGAGACTTCACAGTGACCTTCTGAGTGGATACAACCGCCAGACAAGACCCGTGCTGAACGAATCCAGCGTCGTTCACCTGAAGTTTGGAATAAGCTACATAGACTACGCCTTGGTAAGCACACTTTGTGTGTTCATTGCCTGTGCTGATGTCTACAATGAATAATGTTAGGCAGATAGTCCAGCAACCGGAGACCGAAATCGACTCAGAAACGGAAAAAAATAAAATCCCTTGGTGAATGGTATATTGGTTTTAAAATAAGCGTCCCGCTGGGTTGGCCGGCACAGCAGTTAATTCACAGTGAATACCGGCCGCGTCACCTCCTGAAAGGTTAGACTGTACCGTGCACAACAATGCTGCGCGGAACAGCCTTTCAGTCAAAAATGAAGATATTGTTTCGAAATTTGGTTTTGGTGTTTTACATATGTAGTTCTCTAACATAATTCCCGTATTTTTTACATCTTTAAAATTTTAATTTGTGGGCATTTTTCGATTTCGATTTGTATTTTTGGGGGTCAATTTTTTTTCTTCAAAAATCCGAGAAATCCATTTAGTAGACCTTGCGATTTTCTATCTTTTGACGTTTTTTCATTGCATTTTACTCCAAAAGTGGCCTTTGTACGGTCTATTAAAGTGTAGCTGATTCCATCGTAAAACTCGTGTGTAGTGACGTCACTAAATTTGATATATCGCAAAAATGTATCGACGAAATTGCTTCATGTTAGCACAGAAGATGTCAAATTGATGTGGGAGAAGGTACTCAAAGTTTCACGTTGATAGCCCCATTGTGTTTTGAACTATCGCCAAAATTCGTCAAGGGGGGGGGGGCAATATTCCCCCCCCCCCCGGTCAAGTGCGGGTTAAGAGCCGAGTCGATTTCAAATTTTGTGAAAGTACTTGAGTCAAGAGTCGAGGCGGTTCTTCGGCTGATAAATCAGACAGACTTGAGTGGACTCAAAAAAGTGAGTAAATTACAAGGCTGAGTCCACTATGTAGTGTTCCCTGATGAAGCCCTTCATGATAACACACATCGGCACCGCAGACCACTCGGTCCTTTGTTAGCAGCTGCAGTAGTCAATGACACGCAATTGACATGGGCGCTGACCTGTGTTGACCTGTGCTGACAAACTTTTGACCTATATGCTGATCTGCACTCGCCTATGATGACGAATGTGTGACCTCTGCTGGCCTGTGCTGACCTGCGCTTACCGGTGCTGGCCTGTGCTGACCGGCGCTGACCTGTGCTGACCTGCGCTGACCTTCGCTGACTTGTGCTGACCTGTGCTGACCTGCGCTGACCGGCACTGACCGGCGCTGACCGGCGCTGACCTGTGCTGACGGGTGTTGGTGTTGTTTTAGGACCCCGTCTCAGACGTGATGGAGTCCCTGGTTTGGATTCGAACGGTAAGTGCACTGAAATGTTTGGGTAAAAAACCTCATGTCATATCAGGGTAAAGGGTATATAGTCTCTTTAATTAATATTGGGGTAAAGAGGCCCTGTAAATAGTCTTAATAGTCGCAGTAAGCACCTATGTAGTCTCAGATGGTTTATATTAATATCATGAATTGCCGTCTTACGGTCTTAGCAAAAGCGTGTATATTGAATACCTATTATAACACAATATATCCAACAAATAGAAAGTTTGTGTTTGTTTGTTTGTAACGAATTATTATTCTTGCTGGATCGAAAATGAGTGCTATGAGTCCCATGAGGAATAAGCGCCAATATAGACGACAGCCTGTTCCCTATAGACAGACGGCTTACAAACGGGTCGGCTTAGGCTCAGCAGCGGGCAAGAAAACGGTGAATATCGGGCGTTCCCGAGTCAATCCGCCAGCGAACGGCTCAGTCAGCGCTCAGTCAGGTCTCAGTCAGGGCTCAGTCAGGGCTCAGTCAGGGCGGTGTTTTTTGGCAGTTGTACCCACAATGCAGACTGTGTACAGTTTCTAAGGCTATATAGAGCTGGTGCTGACGTCACAGTGATGTGGTGTGGTGTGGTTCTGTGCGACTCGGAACCGTCTCACGCCGCTGCCAAATACGCAGGACGTGGAGCCCAAAACTATGGAGCGACTCGGAACCGTCTCACGCCGCTGCCAAATACGCAGCACGTGGAGCCCAAAACTATGGAGCGACTCGGAACCGTCTCACGCCGCTGCCAAATACGCAGCACGTGGAAGCACAGAACTATGGAGCGACTCGGAACCGTCTCACGCCGCTGCCAAATACGCAGCACATGGAGCCCAAAACTATGGAGCGACTCGGAACCGTCTCACGCCGCTGCCAAATACGCAGCACGTGGAGCCCAAAACTATGGAGCGACTCGGAACCGTCTCACGCCGCTGCCAAAGACGCAGCACGTGGAGCCCAAAACTAACGCTGCCCTACACAAAAAAAAATAAAGCGGACGAATCCGCCCCAGGTTTTCCGACCCTCAAAAGCTCCTCCCGCTTAACCTTCGTCGGTTTCCGGTTTCGAAGGCGGTGAAAGTAAATGTCCGTGAAGGTAGCCAACAGTCAACAAAACATAAATTTGCAACGGCCAAATTTTTCCATTGACCGTGACATTACAAATAATATCATAATCGTAATCCTCGTATGCGACTTGACCTACATGCGTGTTTTGAGCGTTTTGGCCGTTGCAAATTTATGTTTTGTAGGCTGTTGGCTAACTTCACGGACATTGAAAGTAACGGCTTATATTGGCTGAAGGATGATCCCATGGGCACACAAACCCAAGATTCCTTTACTTACTTACAGGGAATGTTTCACCTTTGTATTAGTTTTAAACTGAGATAGCCATTATCTTGGGCCGTTATTGAAATGTATAAATTACTAGGTCATTTTTCCCCAAACTTAACCGTTTTTAAGCAATTTAATTTACCATTTACAAAATGACTCCAGGCTGGTGCAGCCGCTGATAGGCTGACAGACACTTTTTCAGCCAATCCCACTTTGTCAGCCAATCAGCGGCGATCTATAGCTCAATAATGACGTCTTTCGCCCAAATCTAAAAACTTAATTTGTATAAAGTTAAGTGACTTTTCGAGTGAAAATATCACCATCGTTTTCAGCAGCACTTACTTCATATTTTCTACTACAACCAGCAGGGCATATTTTAAGGGAAAATCACGGGGGGGGGGGGCAAGATAAGATCCAAACATAGCATACAAACATAGCATTTTACAAATGTCAAAATCAAACTCAAATATCTTTTTTATTAGATCATTGTGGTTGTTTTAACTGCTACCATACTTACTTTCAAGCCATCCAAATAGCTAGCTTAACTCAAATATAATGTAAAGGTGGGATAGTCCCTTTAATACGAAAAACAATATCAGCGCGACGATCGCGCTCAGTTGCGCTTTCAATGTCCACCGGACCATGGCCATTTATGTTCAGTGTTATCTAGGAAAGGCTTGGCCTAGAGGGCATACAGTTATTTACGTTGGTCACGTGTACGTCCGTCGCCAGCTGTAGCTTGCTGTCCTCTGCCGCCAGACCTGGGTGGACGAGTACCTGCGCTGGGAGCCTTCGGAGTACAGCAACGTCACGACCAGCAGGTTCAACCCCAAGACCATCTGGCTGCCCGACATCTGCCTCTATAACGGGTGAGGCCTGACGCTGAGGCTCAGAGGCAGTCTAGAGCAGGACTGCAGCTTCCCATCTGGCTGCTGAGACACTGCGAGCTACCAACATTGTGTGGTATTGCAGTTTACCAAGGATCGGTCTCCTTTATACATATATTTATGGGCGTCCCAGAAAGAACAGACGCATTTTCTTTTCTTCTACACCCTTTAAAGTTAAATTAAAAAAGTTAAATTAAAAAAAAATGCTGAAGTTCAATTAAAGAAGCTAAAGTTCGATAAAAAAAGATGAAGTTCGATTTAAAAAAGATAAAGTTCTATTTAAAAAGATAAACTTCAATTTAAAAAAGCTGAAGTTAAATTTTAAAAAGCTTCAAATAAAAAAATATATAAACGTCGAGTTAAAACACCGACGTTCGGGGTTGCATTGTGCACAACCTAAACGTGCATTGTGCACAACCTTAACGGGCGAAACAAGCACTATTATAATTATATAAATGCGAATATTTTTGTATGAATAAAGCCGTGAACTTCCTGCTAATTATAACAAGATGACGAACTTGTCAAGGCCTTTATTCCTTTGTACCGTATCATCAAGTCGCCTTCCGAAAGTGTTCAACGTGTGCAGTGTGCAGAGACTCAACTGGGACTCAACACAGATTATGTGTACATGTACGTACATTGACATGAAAAGGGAGATGGCCTGCACCTTCATGGACACGATGCACACACAACCTGACGCAGGGATCACTCCTCGCAGGCTAAGATCGACAATTTGTCGTGCCAAAGATCACTCCTCGCATGTGCCTCCGCTCATGCAACCATGTGCATCCGCTCATGCAACCATGTGCATCCGCTCATGCAACCATGTGCAGCGACACTTCCCTGGGTGCATGGCCCTGGCCGACCTGGCTAGGAGGAGGGGGAGGGGGGGGGGTGTAGCCTGTAGATTGTGCGTTGATAACTATGCATGTACATGTACACCATAGGCGTACACAAGGGGGGGAAATTGTCCCCCCCCCTGAAGGTCTGCACATGCTCCCTTTGATCGAAAAAAAATGAATGATTTTTTTTTAAAGGTTTTATTCATACACATTATTCGCAATTATATCATTATAATAGTGCTTGTTTCGCGCGTTTAGATTGCGCACATTCGGCCCCGAACGTCAGTGTTTTAACTCGAATTTTATATTCTTTTAATTTTAACTATAGCTTTTTTTAAATTGAAGTTCAGCTTTTTTTTAATTGAACTTCAGCTTTTTTAAATTGAACTTCAGCTTTTTTAACTTTAACTTAATCTCTTTTTAATTGAACTTTTAAAAAAAAATTGAACTTAAAAAGGAAATAGTTCACCTTCGGAAAATTTCTCAGAACACGATTTTATTATATTTTATAATACAGTTTTTTTTCTTCTTCAAAAATGTTCCTACATTGCGCCAATTCAGGACAGAAGGTCGTAAATTAGTAATTGTATGGCGTGCGTTATTGGTCTGCGCATGCTCAGTGCTGGCACTTTCAGACGGTACGGTATATCATATATACGCCGCATTCCTTCGCCAAAAAGTCAAATATCTTCGGCTGGAGATTCCTTTCAGCCAAGCAAAGTTGCAGATAGGGATTTCTCAACACGGGCTACAAAACTGCTATTTCAGTTCAAACCCCCATGTTGAAGGTGAACTATTTCCTTTAAGTCAAAATACAACTTTGTGAAAAATCACATGCACCAACTTATAAACAAATTAATGTTATTTTGTTTAACATAGTTTTATTAACATGCAGCCATGCACCCGCACCAGACAGACGCCAATGCAAACATAGTCAAATTGCAGTTTGATACAAATTTTATCCTCGGAACGCGGAGAAAGTTTCGCAGGTATTTCGAAAGCAAGAAATCGCTATCGAGGAGCATTATTTTAATTATAGAGTGAAAGTGTATGGTAACAGGCAGCACCAACAACCTGAATAAGCTAAGAAGCGGAAGAAAACTAACCAAATGAACCCCTATTAACGCGAAAAGGCAAGGAAGGCCCTCCATCGGAGCCTGTGCAAGTCTTTGCGCCGTCTGGACCAACAACTTGGCTGTGGCAAGAGTACAGCGCAAATAATTGCAAGAACGGAGGTACAATTGTTCCCGTACAACTTCAAAATCATCCAAATTTCATCAAAAGTTGACTCAGAGATATAAGCAGTCACGGACACGTTTCAGTAGCTGGTTTGCCTGCTCGCAAACCCACAGCTGGCCCACCGGCCCACAGCTGGCCCGCAAACTCGGCAAACTTGATACCTATGGATTTCTTATTCTGGGGCCTCCAAAGAAAGTAAAGTCCAAAGTAGGTAAGTAAAGTAAGTAGTAAGTAAAGTCCAAAGTATACAAAACGAACCCTGGTTCCATCGAATAACTGAAGAACGCCGTGGAGACCACAGTGCAGAGTTTGAGACCAGCCGTGCCGCTCTGGAGGCAGCACGGCGGCGCGCTTATCTGTGTTTGGAACGCGAGGGCGACCACATAGAACACGTTATCTGAAGCCGTCAGTGAAAAATAAATGGAGGGTGACTATTGTAACCTAAAATCGCATGGAATAAGCTTCACAACGATGGTTGAGTTGCGTTGTTTGAGCCATTAGAGTATGAAATAAACAAATTTTAAATCCGCCTGTTTATTCTGGGACTGGGGGGTATTTATGGGCGTGGTCATGCTACTTTTTCTGGTCTGTAATGAAAAGGGTATTTAAACGTATTATTATAATATATGTTACAGTGAATCTAAGATCTTCTGAGCGTAACTTTTACCGATTTTTTCCTGCTTACCAAAGCAATGTATCCCGTTAATATACCCTAAATTCGATATTATTTTAATCAATACGCTATCCGTTTTTCGCTATGCAGCAAATATACAATAGCCGTTTTCACGAAGGATTATTGCGCTGAAAAGTTTCTGAAAGATTCTGAAAGTTTTAAAAAACTACACAACTTTTACCTGCCATTTTCGGCTAGAAATGCACCTAATAATTTTGTAATATGTTGGCAAGAATAAAATATGTTGACAAAATTGCGGTTTGGTGGTAATAAGCTAAATAAGTATTGATAAAATCTTCCTGAAACTTCCTGAATCCTCCTGAAGCTTTCAGGAATATTATATCAATACTTATCCTGCTTATTACCACCAAACAGCAATTTTGTCAACATATTTTATTTTTACCAACATATTACGCAATTATGAGGGACATTTCTAGCCAAAAGTAGCATGTAAAGGTTGTGTAGTTTTTCAACTTTCAGAATCTTTCAGAAACTTTTCAGCGCAATAATCCTTCGTGAAAACGGCTAATGTGCTGATTGATAAGTCGAGTGTTTGAATGGGTTTATCGCGGCTACTTGGCTTATCACATTGTTTCGGCGCCAGCTGGGACAAATCTTGTCACGTGATGTCGGAGCCTTCAACCAGCGCGATCGTGCACCCGGATGGCAGCGTCCTCTGGATACCTCCGGTACGATTGACGCACCGCTGTCAACTGGATCGCACCAACTGGCCCCGCGACGTGGCCACGTGCCTACTCAAGTTCGGCTCCTGGACCTTCGACGGAAACCGCATCAACCTGACCCTCTACGGGGCCAGTCCGGTGAGTCGAGCTGAAACGACGCGTGGCACAGTCTCTGTACATACTTCAGATTCAAACGAATAGGTCACCTTGAAGGTTGTCTCGAAATTTGGCTATACGGGGTGTTTCGAGCTGAAAAAAACAATATGGCATTTGTTTGGACGATAGATGGATATCCGTCGAAAAATGGGCATGTTTCTCTCTTCTCCTTCATGGGCATAAACAATTTCATGACAATTATGACGTCATGCATATGGTAGCTTGGATATGGAAACTATTGCACACAATAACGACGGACTTTAGGTATATATACGCAGGCTGCTTGTAACGTAAACAACCGTTGTGAGGACCCGGGCTGATGTTTTGGCGCCCGAAACTTGTTTAGTTTCGGGCGCCAAATGTCTTCTTATGAAAGGGGCCCATTAGCCTGTGTCGAAATTACTTAGCGTAGCGAGGTAATTATTTCACCACAACCCGTTTTTTTTTCGATTTGCTCTACAAATCTGCTATATCAGTTCAAAACCCCATGTTAAAGATGAACTATTCCGTTTAATCTGAAGATCTAATCTACACTTGCGTCCCGCAGACCGCGCTATCAGCGTCTCAAATTATTACAGTATTATGACTCAGACTCAGACTCGGGCTCAGACTGTTTATTAAAGCACTCCGCAATGTACAGTCGGTCTCATAATGATCTTCCCTTGCCACTACGTGGCGCTACGGTCGCGATAGGCACAACAAAAAAGATGGTTTCCCCACCGTAGGTTGGTACCCATTGTGGCTGTCTGGCAGGTGCGTGACCTGGGGAGGGGGAGGGAGGGAGTGCGGGGCGTTGTCGGAATGGAATGCGCCGCGACCCGGGTGGTGGTCAGGGCCGTCTGTCTCGAGGGTCAAGAGGTCACCTGTCCTGAGCTGGCAGAGATCCAATATTGGAGACTGAATAACAGTGTTCACCACATCAGCCCAAATGGCTCAGTAGGTATAGCTGCCTACTCCTAGCGTGTTCGTAGATTGGTAGTGGGTTCGAACCGCGCTGACACCAGGCGCTTTTACGTGTATTTCTTTCTTAATCATGCCACGTGTCATGTGCAATGCAGAACCCCGAAATTGCTAATGCAAACGTCCACCTGATGATTCTACACGAAAAAGCAGACAAATCCAGTGGGCCTCGCACTGATATGTTCGAATCACGCCGCTCCGTCCTTCACGCTCCACAAACACACCCGGGCGGGTTTATATCCATTAAGTTAGCGATGATATCTGCGACGACAGTATTTACAACCTTAGGTCTATCAAGCATCGCCAGGTGTGTAGCTGATCGAGCATCTGACTGGCTACGTGTTTAAATTTGACTTTGACCTTGAGATCAGGTCAAAATATCGACACTTTATTTTTTGGTGCACGGCAAATTTCTCAATCGTCGCCAGCGACACGACGGATAGACATTTCCGAGACGACATCTGTGACGACAGTATCGGTCAACCTGAGATACACATATTCGTCGTATAGTATAGCCCGTGCAGTGTTCTATCAATGCGATGCTTCTTAGCGCAGCTTCACAGACCTATGGTTTTCTTAAAACTGGTCATCACAGACATCGTCGCTAACTTGACATTCTAGGTCTGCGTATATTTCCAACCACGGTCCGCCACACAGCCTCGCCACACATGCGCATTGTTATTCCCCAATCGGCCTGTGTGGGTCAGACCAGGACGGAGCGGTGCAGATTCCGCCAAGTATCGGCCGGCACCGGGCGAGCTGTCAAACCTGTCCGGCCCCGCGGGCCTCGGTGCGGGATTCAGCCAGCTATCGTTTTGCCTTTCGTGGGAGACCCAGAGCTAGAGAAGATCATTTTGGGACCGACTGCTCTTGCGGCTATTACTGCTTCACGTCATTGTAATATAAAACTAAAGGAATGTGGTATGAACATGGAATACACACGCACATATACACAACTTCACACAACAACAGTCATACAAACACAATCACACGCTAGTCAAAAGCAAATAAAGTGAGCAGTCACATCAAGCCACACGGATCAAACTTGCGCAGACCGGTCATCACTGAGGTGCCGCCTCAGGCGGCGACCGAACAGGTGTGGAGGGAGCCGCGGCAGATCGGGTGGCAGGGCATTGTACGAGGCTGGTCCCCTGCACTTAACCTACTGTGTGTGCCTACTGTTTTGGAATGTCAAAAATATTTTTTTGCATACGGTAAGTGGTTTGATTGTTGTATATGATGAAATTTACATCTGGAGCCCCTGTAGTTGAATTTTCACTTATATTGTGTTTTTGCTTATTTTTTGTTTCGATATCTATAAAACGATCGCCACTATGGTGAGTTATGTAAAACGGCGCACATAAGACAATACGATTACGGTCACATCATGCAAGACAAGTTTTGCACAGCACGTTCTTGCCACTGTGAACTTTATCATGTGCAAGTTTCGTAGCTCTAAATTGATATCTTCTTCAAAAAATGGCTATCGGCCATCATCGAAACGGCCATCATCGAAAAACATGATGGCCGTCCAGTTTCTGTTCGGCTGCTGCTATCAGCGTGCACGTGCTGTTTTGTTGAATTGCTATTGGCGGACGCTAACAATATGCTAGCAGTTTAATCGATAGTTGCAGTGCTTCTAGTAGCGGAAGCCCTCTGGAGTCTACCCGATAACTTTTTGCTTCCAGCAAGTTCCTGGAGTCTTTGGAATATCTCAGCAACTAGGCCGAATCTGGAGAAACGAAGTCATGGGTCAATTCAGAAAATTATGTTCTATAGACCAGTGTCAATATAACCCCAAATAAGCGATGTGAGTAGGCACACTCCCTTTAAACCGCCTCTTTCCCATCTCGGTACGGGACCGCGGCACGTACAGTCGGTCCCATAATGATCTTCACTTGCCTCCACGTGGCGCTACGGTCGCGATAGGCACACAAAAGGTGGTTTCCCCACCGTAGGTTAGCACCCATTGTGGCTGTCTGACAGGTCCGTGACCTGGGGAGGGGGAGGGAGGGAGAGAGTGCGGGCGTTGTCGGAATGGAATGCGCCGCGACCCGGGTGGTGGTCAGGGCCGTATGTTGGAGACTGAATAACAGTGTTCATCACGTCAGCCCAGATGGCTCAGTCGGTAAGCTGTCTACTCCTAGCGTGTTCGTAGATTGATCGTGGGTTTGAAACGCGCTGGCACCAGGCGCTTTTACGTGTATTTCTTTCTTAATCATGCCACGTGTCATGTGCAATGCAGAACCCCGAAATTACGAATGCAAACGTCCACCTGATGATGCTATACGAAAAAGCAGACAAATGCAATGGGCCTCGCACTGATATTTTCGCATCACGCCGCTCCGTCCTTCACGCTCCAAAAAACACACCCCGGCCAGGTTTATATCCATTAAAGGAAATAGTTCACCTTCAACATTAGTTTTAAACTGAGATAGCAGTTTTGTAGCCCGTGTTGGGAAACCCCTATCTGCAAGTTGTCTTGACTGAAAAAAACTCTCCAGCCGAATATATTTGAGTTTTTGGCGAAGGAATGCGGTGCTGGCGAAAGAATGTTGTACTGGTTCTAGCCCGGGCAGAGGCTATACAATCAGCCAATCAGCTTGCAGCTGGTGCTAGCGAGCGAACGCCGGCCGACGGTTGGCACATCTCCAATGCGAGTCTATCTTTACGCGACTACTTTCGAATCGGATTGGCTGAACCATTTTTTACATTCGCGTGACGTCAGGACTCTGACTCAGAGAGTATGCATATAGTTTTGATAAACAATAAAAATGTACGGCCTTCTGTCCTGAGTCGGCGCGATATAAGGCCATTTTCGACAATATAAAAAGAAATTGTATTAAAAAATATAATCATACCGTGTTGGGTAAAAAATTTCCAAGGTGAACTATTTCATTTAAAGGGAGTGTGCCTACTCACATCGCTTATTTGGGGTTATTGACACTGGTCTATAGAACATAATTTTCTGAATTGACCTATGACTTCGTTTCTCCAGATTCGCCCTAGTTGCTGAGATATTCCGAAGACTCCAGGAACTTGCTGGGAGCAAAAGGTTACTAACTATCGATTAAACTGCTAGCATATTGTTAGCGCCGGCCAATAGCAATTCAACAAAACAACTCGTGCACGCTGATAGCAGCAGCCGAACAGAAACTGGACGGCCATCATGTTTTTCGATGATGGCCGATGGCCATTTTTTGAAGAAGATATCAATTTAGAGCTACGAAACTTGCACATAATAAAGTTCACAGTGACAAGAACTAGCTGTGCAAATCTCGTCTTTCTATCTTGCATGATATAACCGTAATTGTATTGTCTTATGTGCGCCGTTTTACATAACATCACCATAGTGGCGATCGTTTTATAGATATCGAAACAAAAAATTAACACAAAAACAGTATAAGTGAAAATTCAACTAAAGGGGCTCCAGATGTGAATTTCATCATATACAACAATCAAACCAATTGCTACTTACCGTCTGAAAAATATTTTTGACATTCCAAAGCAGTAGGCGCACAACCTTTAAGTTAGCGACTATATGTGCGACGACAGTATTTAAAACATTAGGTCTATGAAGCATCGCCAGGTGTGCAGCTGATAGAGCATCTGACTGGCTACGTGTTTAAATTTGACATTGATCTTGAGATCAGGTCAAAATATCGAAACTTTATTTTTTGGCGCAGTGCACATTTCGCAATCGTCGCAAGCGACACGACGGATAGCCATTTCCGAGACATCTGTGACAACGGTATCGGTCAACTTGAGATTCAAATATTCGTCTTTAAAGTATAGCCCGTGCAGTGTTCTATCAATTGCACACTTAGCGATGCTTCACAGACCTATGCTTTTCTTAAAACTGGTCATCACAGACATCGTCGCTAACTTGACATTCTAGGTCTGCGTATATTTCCAACCACGGTCCGCCACACATGCGCATTGTTATTCCCCGATCGGCCTGTGTGGGTCAGACCAGGACGGAGCGGTGCAGATTCCGCCAAGTATCGGCCGTCACCGGGCGAACTGTCAAGCCGGTCCGGCCCCGCCTCGGTGCGGGATTCAGCCAGCTATCGTTTTGCCTACCGTGGGAGACCCAGAGCTAGGGAAATCATGAGACCGACTGTACAACAGATGGTCCTGACGGGTGACAATATCCAGGTCGCGGCCGCGAGCCTCGGTTACAGTGGTGAGACCGGTCGCCAAGACCTCCGGCCGTTTTCACGTCATGCATTTTGACATACCAAGTGACCTTCTGATTCTTCGGTAAGAATGTATTTGCGGGAAATAAACCCAGGAGCTGGTAACGTGATTTGAGATATGTGGTTTGGGCTACGTTTCGTTATTTCTGTGGCTGACGTGATGACGTGATGACGTGCTGACGTGATGCTCTGTTACAGAGTGCTGCTGCTGATCTGTCTGATTTGATGAAATCCCGCGAATGGGAGGCACTGAACTTCACCGCCGAACGGAAGGAGAAGTACTACAACTGCTGTTCGGAGCCGTACTACTCGCTACACTTCACGCTGACGGCACGCAGGAACGAGCACCGCACCGCCGAGCTGGCCGTGCCCATCATCTGTGAGTGACCCTGATCGACAGCCGAGCTCGCTCCTTTGTGTAAAGGCCGGCCTTTCGTTGTCTGGCAGCGTTCGCTCTGGTTATTCGCCCAGAGCGTTCGCTCGTCTACTGCCTGTACTGCCCCCCGCAAAATCAGGGGTGTAGGATCCTATTCAGTTGAGGGGGGCTTCAGCCCCCCCCCCCAACTTGGCTTCAGCCCCCCCCCCCAACTTGGACGAGGAAATGGGTCAAATCCCGGGAGAAATCTGTAGTTTTTTGTGTGTGTTGATGTTGATGGTACTTTAACCCTCGCCCTACGGGAGCTTTTTTCACCTTCGCCCTAGGGGGGGGAGGGTGGCAGCCCCCCCCCCCTTGTTAACTTCCATACCAAGCAACGTAGAGCAATGCAGTAAGAACCAGAACGTTGCCTGTCATGAGAGGAATCTAACAGTATGCGATTTTCAGGTTTCAGGTCACAGGTGACCTTCCAGGTCAAGTGAATGACCTCGGATTTACCACGTCTAGAACAGCGATTTTGCTCTTCAGAAAACCTCAAAATGAGAAATTGATAAATGTAAATAAAAAGGCATGTTCCTAGACCAGTTTTGGCTCAGAAATACAGAAAAAGGTAATTATTTGTTCGTACCCTGTCAAAAAAGGCAAAAAAGTGATTACAAAATGACGTCATCAATTTCTTACACTTGGGGAGCCATCACTCAGTCAAAAATGAAGATATTGCTTTGAAATTTGGTATGGGTATTGTCCATACTCAGTTCTCTCACATATATTCCGGTTTTTCTAACATCTTTGAAAATTGTGATTTTGTGGGGATTTTTTAAAAAAACTTTTTTATTTTAGGGGCCAAAAACCCAAAATTTCAAAATCCGAGATTGCCATTTTAAATAAAATGCCATTTTGTATCTTAAGTGAATTGCGTTTGCAATTTCCTTTAAAACTCTGTTTTCTACTATTTTTCAAATATTTATATTTTTCCACCAACATGACGTCATCAAAACATGATTATCTCCCAAACTACTTAACCAATTTCAATTAAATTTGTACAGCATACGTATAATTGTAGTATACTGAGCTACCGGAAATTTCAGCAAGATGCGCTGCACGTGTAAAAAGCTATTCAATAAAACTTCAGGGGGCCTGTCAGGCCCCCCCCCCCCCGTAGGGCGAGGGTTAACCTTATTTGTAACAGGCTCCTGCTACCCCTATTTGCAACAGGGGGACCCCCCCCCCCCCCCCCCCCCCCCTCCGGAGATCTCAAGATCTACCCGTCCGATTTTCAAAAATCAAACGGCGTTTGATTCCCCTCAACACGATCTACATTTCTAGAATAAAAAAACGAAATTTTTGATAAGGGGGGGGGGGGGGGGCAACAGCGGAGCAAAAACTACAAATTTGCGTGGTATTTGTGATCCAACACAGCTGTCATGTTTATCAACCGATTGTAATGCAACCAATAGGGATCGATATAGATTGAATTGGAGATTTATGTGACGGTGATTTTGGAAAATTCAGAAAGCATAGGCGTGTGCAGGTCACTCAATATGGGGGTGAAGTAAATGGGTAATACAAAATAATAAAAAATATATAATTAAATGGTGTGTTATTGTGACATTAGACAAAACTATATAATAAAAAAAAAAAAAAAAAAAAAAAATATAATTAAATGGTGTGTTATTGTGACATTAGACAAAACAAAACATATAAAAAAAAACATATTTTTCGCCATAGGCGGTACCAGGTTAGTGAAAAAGGGAGGTCAAATATACAAAATATTAACCGCAGGCAAGTTGCTACCCAGCCTATAAATAAGTTACTGATCGTAGATAGTTCCTTTTTGCATGTTATACTTCATCATAGGCGTATCCAGGATCCAAACTGGGGAGGTGCAAGACCTTTTGATAGGTATATTATCCGCTATTATGATACTAACTAGTCAACAGTGACTATTTCACTTACAAGTTCAATTCACATTGCTTACCCCCCTTTTTACCCTACCTGGACTCGCCTATTATCTTATAATCGTTCGTAGAATACCCTGTGGTGCGTGTTTCATCCGAAAACTGCAGTATGTTATGTCATTGTAGGCCCATGCATATTAGTTTCCTTGCAACAATATGACCCCCTTTCTTCCATTCCTGAGCGCGCCTCTGCAACAAAATGACTTAATTTCCTTTACTGGCCTCATATGTGCGTATATCATTATATACTAACCGTCTATTGCGCCGTAATCGCTGGCATACGGCCATCACCATGCCAGTCACCAGGCACGTAGCCAAGGAGGGAGGGGGGGGGGCGGCTGGGACGGCATCCGCCCCCTGGAGGCCAGGAGGGCCCTTTTCGGCGCGCTACGCGCGCCGAAAAGGGCCGACGAGACCGCGCGAAGCGCGGTATAATGGGCTCTTTAGCAAGCGAAGCGTGGTCTTTAGAGAGTTAAGAGCACTTCAGAGGCTCTTTAGGGCCACCAGGGCCCTCTCTGAAAGACCAGAGGGTCCCTTGGACGTTCAAAAGAGCCCTGTGCATGTCAAAAGGGCCCCTGGCCAGACCGAAAGGGTCCCTGAGCGGGTCAGAAGGGCCCCTGAACACGCCGAATGGGCCCCTAGTCAGCACTGAGGTGCCCCAGGGCAGGTTGGAGGGCAATTGGAGCATGTCGCAAGGCGACAAAGCAGCCAGCGCAGTCCCTTGTCAGGTCGGAAGGGCCCTTTCGAAGGCTGGAGGGCCCCTGGACAGACCAGAGGGCTCCTAGAAAGTTCAAAGGGCCCCTGTGCAGATCGGAGGGCCCCCTGACCAGACCGAAAGGACCCCTGGGCGGGTAAAAAGGGCCCCTGAACATGCCGAATTGGCCCCTAGCCAGCACGGAGGGCCCAGGGCAGGTCGGAGGGCCCCTTGAGCATGTCGGCAGGGCGACAAAGCAGCCAGCGCAGTCCGACCAGAAGAGTCGCTGGGCAGATCGGAGGGGCTCCTGGCAAGTCAGAGGGCCCCTAGCTAGACCGAAAGGGTCCCTGGACCAGTCGGAAAAAAAAACATTGAGCATGCCTGATGAGTTCCTAACCAGACTGGAGGGGCCCCTGGGCAGGTCGGAGGGGCCCCTGAGCATGTCGGCAGGGCGACAAAGCAGCCAGTGCAGTCCCTGGCCAGGTTGTAAGGACCACTGAACAGGCTGAATGGGCCCCTTGACACACAAGAGGGGCTTCTTGGAAGGTCAGAGGAGTCCCTGGTCAGGCGCACGCGGCAAAGCGCGGGTTGGAAAAAAAATACGTTTATCGGGGCATTTATGTGTTATGTTGCTACTTTCCTATATAATTGGGCAAAATAGTTCACTTTAGCACCTTTTTTACCGCACTTTTAAACGCAGAATATAGTATTTTTAGAGGTCCGCACCATACGTAATGCGAGGCATTGATGAGAAAGTATATCCAGGGCATAGGACGCAAAATTTCGCGCCGCTCCGCGGCGCAATTTGTTTCTTTAAAGGAATTATACGGGGTTTTCACAGAATAATTGAGTTGCATAGTAAAACGTACTTATAAAGGTGGTAGAAGTCCCACGGTAGCCACATTTTTCTGGAAATTCACTCTTCTGCACGTAAGGACCTTCCAAAGTGCGCAGTGATGCCACCGCGTATTTTATGCAGGACCGGCTGAGGCAGAGCCAGTCATCTCTTTTATGCGAATAAAAACACCTCACGTATGGCATATTTCCGGTAAAATAAACAATATTTGAAAGAAAATAAACTTGTTTTGTTCCAACGACAGCAGCAGTTACCTAGTTTTCCCATACAATTGTATATTTTTCATGAATTTTCATGCAAAAAAAATAATACGCCACCACCAAATTCTCAACGCTAAAGACCAGAGAAAAGAAAACCACAAAAACACAAAACCTCAACGAACAGTGTGTAGTAATACAAAGTCCCGTCAGTTTTGAATTGCATAATAATTTTGTGATCCAGTGTAGGACTTGCAGATAATTAAAAGCTCTCAAATTGATCTTAAGATAAAAGTGGTGGACAGTAGTGCCGATCAAGTACTCGTTATCTGATACTAGTCTCGAAAAACGCCCAAGTTTTAAAGCTGATGATTTCTGAAATAATGGACTAAACGAGCATTGAGGTCACTGTTATATGTCTTAAACGTGTTTAAAGCTCATACAACTGCAAAAGAGTGCATTTACTTTCAGGACGGAAACCCGTATAATCCCTTTAAGAGTTCCAGGTCTTGAGCTTAAAAATATTCCAAGTTTGTATATCTGATTCGAAATTGGTGTCGCTGGTTCCAAAGTTGATATGGCAGTTTGCTAACTCCAGCTCCTAAAAGTTGGTATGGCCCATGCCATACCTGTCATACTGCATTCTCCATCCTTGTAACGTGCCTTTTCATCTCTTTTTTGGGGTGAGGGTCTTTTCAACGCTTGAGAAGGGGACCCTTTCAACGCTCGGGAAGGGGCCCTTTCAAGGCGCCGCCCCCCCCCCCCCTGGACGAAATCCTGGCTACGTGCCTGCCAGTAATGGAAGGAGAAGCTGTCTTTTACATCTTGATATCTATAAATGCCCCTTACATCGCTCTATTGGTTTCCCGCCAAGCATTGAATACTTCCTGGAAACCTCCCCTTTTCAAGCCACTGAAACCGCCTCTGCCATGCAATTTTTATGATATTTCATTAACATTAACTAATTTGGACCTGTTTCAATCACCGTAAACTGATGTAACTCCTTCATACTTGAGGCAGTTAGGAAGAAACCGTCAAGATCGCATTTCCGTATTATCGCCAAATGTCGCCGCAGAAACTTCCCAAAACCGTGCCCTGGAACCGCCTCTGTTCAGGTTAAGAACTCAAAATTTTGACGCCATATGTGAAAATATATTTTGGGAAACGCCCCAAAATTTCATGGGCCTGCTTCCAGCTGTTCTGGAGATATTTGCAAAAAAAAAACATGAGGGGGCGGATTCCCCCCCCCCCCCCCCCTTGCTGTAAATAGGGTTAAGCGATTTTTCCTAGCTTAGCTCCCCCCTCCCCCAAAACAAAATCTGGAGAAGCTACACCCCTGCTATATCTATAGCATATTCAGCAAGCTGCTTTAAATATATAACCTGCGTGCATTGCAGTATAGTTCTGCCATTGAAAGTGAGCATACAGGCGATCACACACCACAGTGTAGTCCATCAGAGTGGACTAGGCCAGGACTGGAATTCCTTCCGAGTTGAACGACTGGAGATCTGACGAAGCTGCCCTGTTTGCCGGCAGGCTCGGCGGCTCTGATGCTGCTCTCGTTCCTGATCCCGGTCCAGTCGCCCCAGAAGCTGACCTTCTGCTGGGTCAGCGTGCTCATCACCGTGCTCGGCCTCCTCAACATGTTCGGCCGGATGCCCGCGGACGCCCACGGCACCGCCTCCATCGGTGAGAGACGGGGACGCCCAGGGTACCATTAGTGAGAGACGGGGACGCCCACGGCACGGCCTCCATCGGTGAGAGACGGGGACGCCCAGGGTACCATTAGTGAGAGACGGGGACGCCCACTGTACCATTGGTGAGAGACGGGGACGCCCACGGCACCACCTCCATCGGTGATAGACGGGGACGCCCAGGGTACCATTAGTGAGAGACGGGGACGCCCACGGCACCGCCTCCATCGGTGAGAGACGAGGACGTCCACGGTACCATTGGTGAGAGACGGGGACGCCCACTGTACCATTGGTGAGAGACGGGGACGCCCACGGCACCGCCTCCATTGGTGAGAGACGAGGACGTCCACGGTACCATTGGTGAGAGACGGGGACGCCCACCGTACCATTGGTGAGAGACGGGGACGACCACGGTACCATTAGTGAGAGACGGGGACGCCCACGGCACGGCCTCCATCGGTGAGAGACGGGGACGCCCAGGGTACCATTAGTGAGAGACGGGGACGCCCACGGCACCGCCTCCATCGGTGAGAGACGGGGACGCCCAGGTACCGTTGGTGAGAGACGGGGACGCCCACTGTACCATTGGTGAGAGACGGGGACGCCCACGGCACCGCCTCCATTGGTGAGAGACGAGGACGTCCACGGTACCATTGGTGAGAGACGGGGACGACCACGGCACCATTGGTGAGAGACGGGGACGCCCATGTCACCACCTCCATTGGTGAGAGACGGGGACGACCACGGCACCATTGGTGAGAGACGGGGACGCCCATGTCACCACCCCCATTGGTGAGAGACGGGGACGACCACGGCACCATTGGTGAGAGACGGGGACGCCCATGTCACCACCTCCATTGGTGAGAGACAGGGACGACCACGGCACCATTGGTGAGAGACGGGGGCCCCCATGTCACCACCTCCATTGGTGAGAGACGGGGACGACCACGGCACCATTGGTGAGAGCCGGGGACGCCCATGTCACCACCTCCATTGGTGAGAGACGGGGACGACCACGGCACCATTGGTGAGAGACGGGGACGCCCATGTCATCACCCCCATTGGTGAGAGACGGGGACGACCACGGCACCATTGGTGAGAGACGGGGACGCCCATGTCACCACCTCCATTGGTGAGAGACAGGGACGACCACGGCACCATTGGTGAGAGACGGGGACGCCCATGTCACCACCTCCATTGGTGAGAAGTGGACGTGGTGTTCAAAGTGTTCCGTTTCAGGTCGTTTAACGTGGTGCTCATTGTGCTCCTTTTCAGCGTCGTTTGCGTGGTGTTGACTATGCCCCGTTTCAGCGTCATTTTACGTGGTGTGCACGGTTCCCCGTTTCAGCGTCGTTTTACGTGGTGTTAACTGTGCCCCGTTTCAGCGTCGTTTTACGTGGTGTTAACTGTGCTCCTTTTCAGCGTCGTTTTACGTGGTGTTCACGGTGCTGCTGCTGGTGTTCACGCTGCTGGAGGTGCTGGTGCTGCTGCTGAGTCGGCCGCGCAGCTCCCCGCTGCCACGCTGTCTGCGCGCCTGTCTGTCCGGCCTGGTGGGCAGACTGCTATGCCTGGACACGCCCCTGTTCCACGTGAGTCGGCCGCGCCGCCAAACATTCCTTTACTTAATGTAGGAAAATGAATATTGCTTAGTCACTGTCATCTTACCATTCAGACGCGCACTCATGCTGTAGCAGCCATCTCCCTCCTCGTCCTTCATCGTATCACCATCGCCACCGTCATCTCCCCCATGTTCCTGCAGGACTACTCCCCGGAGGATAACGAGATGCTGGACTCGTCGCACGAGACTGGCGAGATGAAGCAGATGCTGAATGAGGACAGCAAGAGCTACGAGTGGGCGCTGCTGGCCGGCGCCGCCGACCGGCTCTGTGGCCTTGCCTTCCTGCTCATTGTGGCCGTCAGCGTGCCTCCCAACCTCACCTGGACCTAGGGCAACCTCACCTGGGTCTAGGACGGTCTCACCTGGGTCTAGGACGGACTCACCTGGGCTTAGGGTGGCCTCACCTGGGCTTGGGACGGCGTCACCTGGGCTTAGGGTAGCCTCACATGTGTCTAGGACGGCCTTACATGGGACGCCCTCACCTGGGCCTGGTGCGGCCTCACCTGGGCCTAGGACGGTCTCACCTAGGTTTAGAGGGTCTACCGAGCCTCTCCTGGGCCTAGGAAGGTGTCTCGGGGTATTTTAAATCGATAATGCATTTACAAGCCCCACTTGGCCATGCGCGGCTCATCCAGCTCCACTTGCGACACGAGGTCGTCGGAAAAAAATTAACAAAAACCTGCCTTAGAACTTTCGGAGTCTTCAATTTATGCCGCTTAAAACAACGCACAAATGTTTTTTTTCCTTATATGCAAAGAGGAGACACATCCGATTTTCTGAATGAAACCTTTACTGCTGTTTTATAGTGTTTCATTTCAAACTTAAAACGTGGAGGTCATTCTTCCTTGTTTACTTGTCCGTCAATGTCTACCCTGGTCAGAATATTTGCGCTGGGTCGGGCGGGCTGTCAAAGGGCAGAGGATCCTGGAAGGGATTGATGGGAAGAACTCCATTAGCACTCATTAGCACTCATAGCAAGCTCCATTAGCACTCAGCCGTTGGCAGGACACGCTGGCAAAACTCTTGCTTACTCATAGCGTACAACGTTGCATATCCAGTGTCCTTCCCTCAGCTGTGACTACGTCACTACCGGAGCATTGTCTGTCGAGGATGGTCATGTTTGATGTTTCTACAAGATATAATTTGGATCAGTTCGGTCTGGATCTGGATCTCTGAAAAGTTTGCTTCACAAATGCTGAACTACCTTGGTTGGCGCCGTTTTGTTAGTCCATTTTCTGGTATGTTGTGGTGCCTTCCGGTGGCCATTTCGTGTCGATGTTTGTAACGATACCACATTTGATATTATCGCTTTTCTTTATCGTCTACTCATTATAACGGCGTAGTATGCTTAGTGGGATTAAAGCGCAACGTATGTTCAATATCGTGAGTGAACGCGATGCGACAGGGCTTAATCAGGGATACGGGCGGCGCGCAGCGTTTTTTTGTTGTATAGTTTGTCATCTAGATAAAGTGCCACGACTCGAGGGAAAAGTCTTTTTGAAGGGGCACTTGCATTGCTCAGCGTAGCTTTTTGTTATCAGACAGATAGTTTTCCGTGGTTGATGTAGAAGAACGATTTCGTCCACAAACTGGTTTGTTTGCGGAACTTCAGCGTGTGCGTTCATTAGGCTCCCTGTGGTCACCCAGCTCACATTGCTGTACGTCTTTCTGCGTACGTCGACAGTGTAAAATGTGTGGCGTAAAGCTGTAGAATGCAGTGTAAGTCGATGACCGCGTGTACCGGTACAATTACAATACAGTATCTGCATGACAAACGCGCTACAATACAGTATCTGCATGACGAACGCGCTCTCTCCGTCGACTTTCCGATAGTATTCGATGATATCAATCAAGAAAAAGTGTATCTTCTCATTAAGATCAGATATTCGGCGGCGAAACGCAATTATAAATCACACAGGCGACTAGAGTCTATATTATAGCCCACATGCTATATTGCATTTTCCCTCGAAGCAGCTAAAATATACAGTATCGAACTTCTTATGCATTCAAATTCAATGGATTATAGGCGTTGGGTTCAGGGGCGTAGGCAGAATTTCTCCCAGGGGGGGGGGCAAATGTGAACAGAGGGGCCCTCGTAGCCAAGGGGGGCACATAATTAAAACAGTACAGTATGTTGTATGTTGTAAAACAACGACAAATAACTTTCGACAACGACAAACTATATATTTATTTTTGGGAGTCAACAACTCAAAATTTCGAAAATTCGAGATAACCATTTTCAATATAATGTCATTTCCTTTCTTTCCGCGCTTCTATTTGTAATTTGCTTCAAAACTCGATTTTCTACGATTTTCCAAACATTCATTGTTTTTCCACCAAAAATGGCTTGACATGCGTGATTAAAACGTCATTATCTCCCAAAGTGCTCTACCATTTTCATTTAAATGTTGTGATAAGACGTAAAATTGATGCAGCATCAGGTACTCAAAGATTGACGTCGATATCTATCATTGTGTTTCAAATTATTGAGAAAATCGGGGAGGGTAGGAGGCAAATTCTGCTACCTCCAGCTGGGCGCGGGTTAATAAATATAATATCGTGAACTTCTTCAATTCGGATTAAGAAACAACACAATACCAGTACGTACCTACAGGGGCAGGGACGTCGCTGGCAGGGGTTTGGGGGTCGCGACCCCCCCCCCCCCCCCCCCCCCCCCCCCCCCCCCTGCACACACACACTTTTGAAAACCGGGGGGAGGTCAACCCCCACTTTTTATGGCGGCCTACCTCCCCCCCCCCCACACACAGCGGTGTCGATTTTTAAAAACGGTTGGGAGGGCCGAACAGGGACGGATCCGAGGGGAGACTATCAGCGTCATGGCTTTACCGAAACCCCCAAAATCGGCTGAAAATTCACACATTTTAAAGAAAGTCTAGGCAACTTGTACAAAGGACAGTATTTGTAATCAATTCATAATGCAAAAACACGAAATCTCATGAGTTTTGGAATTCTGTCGGACGGCCCCTCAAACCAACGTTTTGGGTAGGTCTGCATCTGCCAGAAGGCCCGAGTCCTTACTTAGAACCCAGGGCCTTGCTTAGAACCCCTACTTAGTAAAACAGCAATGTTAATCTGCCATTGACTGGGGGGGGGGGACAAATATCTCACCCTGACGAATTTTCGCAATATCTCAAAAACCAATAGCGATATCAACGTGAAACTTTGGGTACCTTCTCCTACACCAATTTTACTTTACGTCTTCTGTACATAAATTAAGCAATTTTGTCGAGAAAAAATAGAGATATAACGAATTTAGTGACGTCACTACACACGAGTTTGGCGAATAAAAAAATCAGCTAAACTTTAACCCTCGCCCTACGGGGGGGGGGCTGACAGCCCCCCCCCCCTCCCCTGAGGTTTTCTTCAATAACTTTGTACACATGCGGCGCATCTTGCTGAAATTTTCAGTAGCTGAATTTACAACAATCATACGTATTCTGTCAAAAGTTGAAGTGTATACGACTATTAGATCGTGACCTTTACGTCAAGGTCATGTCACCCCAAAGGGTCATTGACCTGACCCCAAAGGTCACCAGTTGACCTAGATACTCAAAATTGGATGCCGTTGGATTTCCCTTATGACAGGCAGCACGTTGCTTTTTACAGTGTCTCTATCTCTCTCCGTTCGGAAGTTATACTGAGCGCCCTGTACATGTGCTGTAATGCAAAAGGCATAGCAATGCTCATATATGGTGACGATTTCCGTGACCTAAGAGGTCATTAACTGGCCCAGACCTAAACATCGATATATTGCCAGATGGCTGATACAACGACAATATTTTGACGCTAACCAAATCGTTGTATCTCATAACTGTGGTAATGACGACGGACAGAGCAAAAACGCTATTTTTGGACGTGGTCGATCTTAGGTCATTTACTTGACCTGGAAGGTTACTCGTTGACCTGAAACCTAAAAATCGCATACTGTTAGATTTATCTCATGACAGGTAACATGCTGATTCTTACCGCATTGCTATATGTTGTTTGGTTTGGAAGTTAACAGGGGGGGGGGCTGTCAGCCTCCCCCTAGGGCGAAGGTGATAAACGGTCCCCGTAGGGCGAGGGTTAAGAGATCATACAAAGTCCATATTTTGAGCAAAATGTAGTAAAAAAGTCAGAAAATATCAAATGGCAAGGGCTACAAAATATATTATCGGATTTTCTAAAACTTTGTTTTTGACCCCTAAAAAAATCATTACAAAATCTATTAAAAAAAAGATTTCTTAGGAAAAATGCCCTAAAAATCAAACATTGCAAATATGTTTTAAAAAATCACCGGATTTCGTATCTTTATACATAAAGAGGTGATTTAAAACAAACTTTTCTTAGTAAAAGCTGTGTAGACTTTCTTTTGAAATAGGAAACGTGTCAGTTTGTTGCCCATTTCAGGCGGTTTGGGAGGCTTGACCGACCGCATTGCCCCCTCTTGATCAGCGGGCAAAAAAAATAGGGGGGGCGAGGGGGAGACCGAGGGTAACATTGGGGGGGGGGGGCGAGGGCCACCGCAAAAGTATATAAATCGACACCTATGGACACACACTTTTTATGGTGGAAGCTGATTCTAGTTTTCATGTAATTCCTACTAATATAAAAATTGGAATATGAAAATACGACGTGGCAGGGGTGTAGCTTTTCCAGAAAAGTATGGGGGGCTGAGCTGGGAAAAATCGCTTAAAGGGAGTGTGCCTACTCACATCGCTTAGTTGGGGTTATTGACACTGGTCTATAGAACACAATTTTCTGAATTGAACCATTACTTCATTTCTCCAGATTCACCCTAGTTGCTGAGATATTCAAAGATTCCAGGAATTTGCTTGGGAGCAAAAAGTTATCGGGTAGACTCCAGATGGCTTCCCACTACTAAAAGCACTGCAACTATCGATTACACTGCTAGCATATCGTTATCACTGGCCAATAGCAATTCGAACAAACAGCTCGTGCGCGCTGATAGCAGCTGCCGAACAACAGAGCTTGGGCGGCCATCATGCTTGCATGCATCATGCTTGTCTTAGGTGCGTCGTTCACGTAACAATTTGTTACCTCTGATTACCTTCACCGTAGTGGGAATCGTTTTTTCGATATCGAAACGAAAAATAATCGAAAACAATATAAGTGAAAATTCAACCAAAGGGGCTCCAGATGTGAATTTCATCGTATCCAACCATCACAACAATAGCTACTTATCGTAGGAAAAATAGTTTTGACAGTTCAAAACAGTAGGCACACTCCCTTTAAAGGAAATAGTTTACCTTGGAAAATTTTCCCAAACACGATTTGATTATATTGTTTAATACAATTTCTTTTTATATTGTCAAAAATGGCTTTATATCGCGCCGATTCAGGACAGAAGGCAGTATATTATTATTGTTTATCAAACCTATATGCATACTTTCTGAGTCAGAGTCCTGACGTCACGCGAATAAAAAAAAAATGGTTCAGCCAATCAGATTCGAAAGTAGTCGCGTAAGTTCTTTATATTGGTTAGTGCTTGTGCGAGGAACATGTATAGGCAAATTATAATTAGTTTTATCATTTATGACCTCTTCCTCGAAATTAAAATATAATAGTACCAAAAAACGTTATATTAATATTTCGATCACAGATCTTCATCAGAAATTATACATTACTAAAAAAAAGTTTTTTTTTTGTAATGTATAATTTCTGATGAAGATCTGTGATCGAAATATTAATATAACGTTTTTTGGTACTATTATATTTTAATTTCGAGGAAGAGACCATAAATGATCAAACTAATTGTAGTCGCGTAAGGATAGACTCACATTATAGATGTGCCAACCGACGGCCGGCGGTTCGCTTGCTTGCACCAGCTGCAAGCTGATTGGCTGATGGTATAGCCTCTGCCCGGGCTAGATTCAGCACCACATAACACATTCTTTCGCCAGCACCGCATTCCTTCGCCAAAAAAATCAAATATATTCGGCTAGTTTTTTCAGTCAAGACAACTTGCAGATAGGGATTTCCCAACACGGGCTACAAAACTGCTATCTCAGTTTAAAACTAATGTTGAAGGTGAACTATTTCCTTTAAAGTACCATCAACACCCACCAAAATACAGATTTCTCCCCGGATTTGACCCACTTCCTCGTCCCAGTTGCGGTGGCTGAAGCCAAGTTGGGGAGGGGGGAGGGCTGAAGCCCCCTCGACTGAATAAGATCCTACACCCCTGCGACGTGGAAATGATCTCATTCAGTAACGGATGAAATTTCCTTCCTTTTCCCTTCGACACACCGCTGCTCCGAAAGGAAAACGAAGGAAATTTCATCCCTAACATTCAGGGACGTCGCCGACGGGGGGGGGGTCTCCCCGACCCCCTCTCTCAGAAGGTGGGATGGTTGACCCCCTCCCCCCCTGAAGATGAAATGACGCGAATGAATCAACGCGTCCTGACGAGGCGAACACGGTGACAATAATTCCTGTATCTTTATTTGTTAAAAAGTTATTTGCGAACAAACCGTTTTAACCGACCGCAGACGACATGCGCCAGAAAAGACTACTGGAGTGACGTAGAAGGGTTTCTGGACACGTTACGGAGATAGCGATCAGGGTAATAGAATAACGGGTAGAACAGTAAGGAATTTAACGCCCAAATGAATTAGACAAGATATAATTTGTATCGTAATTGTTTTGTCTGTTATAGATTAAAGGTATTGTTTGCTAACAATAACTTCCATTTCCATTATTACTTCTTTATTTATTGAATTAAACGCCAGCAAATATACGAAGTAGTAGTCAAAGTAGTGTATTTGCAGTACATGTAGTAGCATTTGGGAGCGGTCATATTAAATTCTACTATGAAGTAGTAGTCGATGTAGTGTATATTTCAGCACTGAAGTAGTATTTGGAAGCGATCAGTGGTCGTTTCGACATTTTTTAACCCTCAAGCCAATTTAACCTCTTTACACTCGGAATATCGAAAAGTGATAAATGACAACGTTGTAGCTAAGACTTGTAGCTATCTGTTTCAGAAGTCGGATTAAGAATATGTACCATAGGTTACGAGCCAGTCTCGTCTGAAAATCATCAATTTAACATGGGAACCCTATGGTGTAGTAGGTTTTTAACGCCCAAACGCCCGAATGCTGCCAACTGTTACTGGTGGTGGCGATAGCGATGACATCTCTGTTGTGACATGATCTGTTGTTTACATTCGGAGTCGTTGCTGGCGGTGTCGGCTGAGGCTATTGACACGGGTGGTCAAAATCATTGTCAGGTCGGGTCGTATTTTATCTACCGTGTTGTCAGGTAAGTTCTGAGAATGTCCCTGTTTTGAATGCAGTTCTGATGAAATCAGGCGTGTAAAATTAGTATGCAATATTCAATTTGCCTATATTAAGGTGTGCAAAAGCGGAATATCGCCAAATTCAGGTATTTCAGTTGGGAAACTAGGGGAAGCAATCAAAAAGTTGATCGAAGTGGGCGGAGCGATTCCCTAATATGGGCATGCAATCAATATTTTGATTGATTTTGGTACATTACCACACTAAAACGTGTTGTGTACATAAAAAAGCCTACGTACATCAGATTTGTGTTGGAAAAGAAAGACAAATTATTGATCTACCGAAAAAGTGTTGGTCCAGTATCCACCAACTGTGTCTTTGTGTCTCTCAATACAAATAAAAAGTATTTCCTAAATTCATCAAATTGAGGTAATTTATTATGCTTCCTAGTGAATTAATTATTTATCAGCTGATTCCATTTTGATTAATTATTAATATTATTTGATTTCAGTTTGTTTTTCTCCAGTATAACATTAACATTAACATTATAACAATTTCAGTATAAGTTAACATAATCAATATATTGATTAGCCAGCTGTTTGCACAATCAAAAAGTTGATCACCACCATAATTTTCAGATGACCGTAGTCAATTTATTGATTGCAGTAGATCATCAAATGCATGTTCATTTTTTTTTAAAGGTAGCTTTCATATACTGTGCATAGTTTCATATTTTTACTTGCTGATTCTGTGGTTCTGGGTTTATTTCATAACTTGATTATTCAAATATTGACGTTTTACTGAAGGTCTGCAAGCATGCCCTTATAAGGGCATCGCTCCGCCCACTTCAATCAACTTTTTGATTGATCAACTTTTTGATTGCCTCCCCATAGTTTGCCCAACTGATTTGAGTGTATGGGAAATACTTTCCATCCAAAGCCTTTGATTGTGGCCATGATCACCCACAGCTTGCTCTTAAAGGTATAGGGTCTGTTCCATTGGCTCCTCTAACCTCCTCTAACCTCAAAACTCCTCCAAATTAATATTATTGTTCCTGTGGCTCATCCAAACTCCTCTAAGCTCCTCCAAGCTTGCCTCAAACCTCCTCCAAACTCCCCCAAAATGAAAGGTGTTTTTTTCAGAGGAGGCTATATATTAGTGGCACAGTTCATGTTCATGTATTTGGGCGCCAGATTTGTTGTTACACATAGAGAAAGAGAGTGAGGACTGAATGTGAAGTTGAAGTGGTGTGAATAGTATTTTTTCTTCTCATTTTCCCCATGGGTGCTTAACAATTGGGTATCTATATTCCAAATTGGGGAACTCATATTTGTTGTGGATCTGGACGCTGTGTTTGTCTTCAATGCATCAGCACTGTCTACTTGACATTCTTGCAAACCTCATCCAAAATTGCTCCTGTGGCGATGCAAATCAGTGCACCTCCAACCTCCTCTAAACTGATCTCATCTTTTTTTGGAGGAGCTGCTGGAACAGACCCATAATACACATCCTGCATGAGCTAATGTGAGATTGTTTTGTTGGCAAAGGTCAAGGTTAGGTTACAAAAGGTCTCTATGTGCAAAATATCTACAAAAGTCATGCAACATATGTTTTTGGGTTATTTTACACATATAATTTGATAGTGATAGTCATTTAACCACCTGACTTCATTTATGTGAAGCTAGTGTCAAACTCAGGTCAAGGTCAGGTCACAAGGTCAAAATTCTAAATTGATAAATGTAAATAAAAAAGGTATGTTTCTGGACCAGTTTTGCCTCAGACATGCAGCAGTAGCATTCATTTGTTTGTAGTTGGTCATTTAAATCCCCCCCCCCCCCAAAAAAAAAAACATTTACAAAAATATGTCATGGGTTACCCAATACCCATACTCTAGAAGCCATAAGTCAATCAAAAATGCGATATTATTTTGAAATTTGGTGTGGGAATTGCCCATATGTGGTTCTCTGATATATTAAATTTTTTATATCTGTGAAATTTTTGATTTTGTGGGTATTTTTCCCAAAACATTTCTTTGGGAGGGGGGGTCAAAAACCCAAATTGTCAAAAAATCTGAGGTAGACATTTTGTGGCCCTTGCCATTTGCTATCTTTTTACTTTTTGATGCATTTTGCTCAACATATGGCATTTGTACAGTCTGTTAAATTTTAGCTGATTTTGTTGTCAAACGTGTGTAGTAACATCACTAAATCTGCTATATCTTGAAGGAAACAAAATCGACCAAATTGCTTCATTTTTGCACAGAAGACTAAAATTTTATGGAGGAGAAGGTACGCAAAGTTTCACGTTTTATTTATTTATTTATTAACCTCGTAGTAGCCGTCCCCTATACATGGCCGAAGCCAAAGGGGCTATTCCTGGCACAGAGTCACACAATGATGGCGTTGAAGTGGGTAAAATACAAGCATACAGTACAGTTAAAGTCGAAATGAACATATCAGTCTGCGTCACATCAGATCAGCCCATCAGCGGCGATCGTCATCGTTACCAAACACCAGTCGCCTCTTCAATGCGCGCTTAAACAATGTGATAGGCATGGCGGTAAACTCAGGTGGCAGCGAGTTGTACTGGTCAGCGGCACGATACACGAACTGCCTTTTACCCGCTGCTGAGCCGCGTATGTTGGGGAGACTCAGCAGGTCGTCTCTACGGGTGCTATGCACGTGGTTAGGTCGCTCGCGGTTTCTACGGAATTGGACGGCCAGAGACTCAGGCTGCCCAGTGCGACGGACCTTGTGGAGCAGTGTCAGTGTGTGATGGACGACCAAGTCCGGGGAATCCAGCCAGCCCAGGTCCTCTCGCACGCCAGAGATGTGATCGAATTTGCGCTTTCCAGAAATGATGCGAGCTGCAAAGTTGAATATTTTTTGGATGATAGCCAGATTTTTTCCAGAACCGTTACCGTACACTGCGAGTCCGTAGCGGATATGCGAGAAGACCAGGGCCGATACGAGGGTGGGTAGGCAGCCGGGTGGTAGGCAGTGACGTAGGTGAGAGATGGCGGTCAGGATGCCAACACACCTCCGAGACAGCTGCTCAACGTGTGAATCCCAAGAAAGATACGGTCGAAAGTGATACCGAGATTTTTGGCTTCGTTACCGGGGACGAGGTCCGTGTTGCGAAATTTCACTGTGAACGAGGGCATGTTGCGTAAGTTTTGCCGAGTGCCGATAGGGAGAAGCTCAAATTTTGTTTCGTTTACTTTAAGACTGCTTGACCGAAAGTACGCGTCCAGGGAGGATAGGGCTGCTTCCATGTCACCGATCAGAGCCGGAAGGGCGGATTTTTGGCCAGAGACGAGAACCTGGGTGTCGTCGGCGTATTGCGTGACAAAAGCGCCAGCGGCATGCAGGCTGAGGTCATTTGCAAATAGAGTAAAGAGTAGCGGGCCGAGAGAGGAGCCTTGGAAAACTCCCTGAGTGATTGGACGAGATGCCGATATCAATGTTGAGGAGAGACTGACGCTCTGCGTATGGCCGGACAGGTAGTTAGCAAACCAGGAAGTGTCGATGCAGTAAAGCTGCAATTTGGCTAGCAGTTTGGCATGATTGATGACATCGAAGCAGCGACTCAAATCGATAAGACAAAGGAGCGAAATTTTACTTTGATCCATGGCGGAAAACGCGCGGTCTGAGATGTTGATGAGGGCTGTCTCGGTAGAGTGCCGGGGCCTGAAACCGTGCTGGGATGGGGAGAGGAGATGGTTGGATGCGAGGTAGTGGTGGAGCTGGTGCTGTACCACCTTCTCCACTACCTTCGCCATGACAGGAAGGATTGAGATGGGACGGAAGTTGGAAGGATTGTCAGGATCCCCGGACTTGTGTATCGGGTGTACCAGGGCATGCTTCCAGACTGCTGGGACTTCGTTAAAAGTGATGCTAGAGTTGATGATGTGCAGTAAAAGAGGGCCGATAGTGTCGAATGAAAGTTTAAAAATGCGAATGCAAAGACCATCGTTGCCACACGCGGATGTGTTGCGCATGTTAAACATGATGAGGTGCAAATTACTGAGGGTGATGGGTTGCAGGGTAAAAGCGCAGGCGCCTACGCGCGGCAGCCGCACCGGCACCTCCTGGACGGCACCGAGCGCGACCACCTCTACGGCCACCCGCGGGCCGACGCCGACAAAATACTCATTCATGACGTCAGGAGTGACAGCTGGAAGCACTTGACTTGGTCGCTTGTCAGTGACGATGTGACGCATGTGCCGCCAGAGGGCGCTAGGGCCATCGTCACGGATCCTGTCGGTGATATCGCACCTGCTGTCCGCACGAATCGCTGAGCGCACCTCCCGATTGAGCTGGCGGTACTCGGTGGAGGCGTGCCCACCGGCACGCAGGGCTACGCCTCTACGGACAATCAGGTCACGGGTCTGGTCGGATACAGGCGGAGCCACCGGGTTCCTAAGCCTAACATCTCTAAAAGGGGCATGTCGATCGATAACAAGCCGTACCCGGCTGGAAAACAGCTCCCACTTCACCGCAACCGAGTTAGTGGCGAGCACAGCGGACCAATCGACAGCAGCCAGATCGCGATGGTAGGCATCAGTGTCAATGCGACGCAGCATTCGAGCACGCACGACAGTAGGTATATGGCGAGGCTTAGGTAGTTTAAAAGACATCCGGATGAACTTATGAGGGCTAAAATGACAGTGACGAGTACCAGTGTTGTGAACAAGATCACGGTTGATGATAAAAACGTCTAAAAGTGAGCCTGACGAGAACGTGGGTTCAGTGACGGTTTGTGTGAGTGAGTAGACAGATAAAAATGCGGACAGTCTGCGACGTGCAGGAGCGTTAACGTCACCTAACATGTTACAGTTAAGGTCACCTGTGATCACAACGGCACAATCAGGATAGTTCAAAATCACGTGCTGATACTGCCACTCCAGATCGTCGAAGTCGGCATCCAGTGCAGCGGAAGTGTTCCTGGGCTGGCGGTAAACGGCGCCGATCACTACCTTGTTGCGATCCCATCGGAACAAGCTCCACAGCGACTCAAGTCTACTCAGGTTGTTGGCGGAGGCGGAGACACCGATCTTCTTTACCTCGATGCCGTCGCGGGAGTGCACCGCGACTCCGCCGTACCCCTTGGGTGCAAACTTGCGGTCGGAGCGATGCAGGGAGTAGCCCGGGAACACAAGCAGGCGATTTGGCACGTGGGGCTTGAGCCAAGTCTCACACAGCACTGCAATATCGTAGTGAAAAACTGGAGCTCACGAATTAGCTCGACGGTCTTGGGCTTAACCGATTGAATGTTAAGCGAACAGATTAGAAAGTTACCGTTGCTGACGGACCATGATTTGCCGCCCCGGGATCCACGCTGCCGATGCCGGGAGCGCCGGCCGCGATGTGTTCTGCTGCGGCGGCCACGCGGTCCGGGGGCGCGGTCCAGGCTGGTTGAGTGGTCAGCCGGCAGGGTCCGGGTAACAGCTGGCGGTGACCGGTCAGCTGTTTCGCCCGGGGCGAGGTCGTTGGTGCGGCTCCCGGAGCCGGCCGCGACTAGGGCGCCAGGCCTGGGACGGGCCAGCCGCCGCGTGTGGAGTGCGCGGTCGACCCGACCAGCCTCGCTTGTACGGGATGCAACTTGCAGGTGCACATGGCGATCGCGGTCCTGCACCGGCCACGGGTGCGGAGCAGGTGTGGCGACAGCGACCAGCACGCGGACGACCGTCAGAAAGACGAGATAACGAGCGAGGTCTCGATGCATGACAACGGATAGAGCTCGCTTACAATGTTCTTGCAACGCTGCCAGCTTGATGTTCCGGTGCTGGAGCTGGAGTATGGCAGGCGGAAGATCCAGGACAGGCAAGGGCCACAGTGGTCTTACGCTCTGACACACAGCACAACACTCACACGGCAGCGGGAAAACAGAGCGGAGAGCCACGCAGGGCGGCACGTCCGCACTAGGCGACGCGCACAGCCGGGATAACTGTATTGTTTTTTAGCTATTGCGAAAGTTTGTCAGGGTGGGGGCGTTAAGTGCCCCCCTCCCCAGTCAATGGTGGGTTAACATATCTGATGGTATGGTTGTTCACCTTATTCTTTTGTTTTGTATGTGATTTATTTGCAAGCTTAGTAGCCCCCTTTCTTGACATGCCATATTTTGTTTGCAAATGATCTGCATGAGATCAGAGGTCTCGGTGTCACTCTTGATCCTAAACTGACCTTTGGATCTTTTCCCAAATATTGTCAGGCCCAGCAAACCAATCACTATATTTGCTGATTGTCATTTCAAACTGAATTGACTCTTGAGTCTGACTTTGCCCTGCAGGTTGGGTACCTACCTACCTATTTTCCAATGCAATTTATTAAGAACTTTGATATGGGTGGGAGTGGCCAAGTCTTCCACAGTGTGAATTGATCTAGTGCAGCTCAACTTTCTCTACTGGCCTCTAAATTACACTTTTTGGGAGGATTCTCACTCTCATACCATGAGCTGTTTTTCCATGGTCACATTCCATCATTGTCACCCCTGAGAGTGCAGCATGACTTTCTTTTCCTTCACAATATTGCCTGGGCTAAATTAAATTTGAATCCCCTATTCTGCTGCTGTTCTTTTCTCTGCATGTGCCCATGGCCCCATTCCATGGATCTGTACATATAATCTGTTTATTGTGCCCTAGGAGCGAGGGTTATCACCAGAATGCAGTTAAATAAATGAGATCTGGGGTATTTTGTTAGGCCCCAAAAGAAATTAATTAATTTTTAAGTCCTTGTATTACACTTTAAGAATCAAGTGAATGCATATGGGATGTTGTATGCAATGTCAATAAATATGCTATGTTTAATGTGGCTCTCATTCATCCCCCTATTCTATTTCTGGCTATTTTATACTATTTTTAGTGTGACTCTTTTGTTGGGATGGGTTTCTGGTGCCAAAGCCCTTCACTAAGCAGAGCTTGTTGTGTGTGCCCTTATCTGTACTGATCGCGCATTTCCTGGTTATCTGCACAATTTTAACCCCCGCCCTATAGGAGCTTTTTTCACCTTCGCCCTACGGGGGGGGGGGGCTGACAGCCCCCCCCCCCCTGTTAACTTCCAAACCAAGCAACTTAGAGGAATGCGGTAAGAACCAGCATGTTGCCTGTCATGAGAGGAATCTAACAGAATGCGATTTTTAGGTTTCAGGTCAACGGGTGACCTTCCAGGTCAAGTGAATGACCTCGGATTTACCACGTCCAGAACAGCGATTTTGCTCTTCAGAAAACCTCAAAATTAGAAATTGATAAATGCAAATAAAAAGACATGTTCCTAGACCAGTTTTGGCTCAGAAATACAAAAAAGATAATTATTTGTTCGTATCTTGTCCAAAAATGTCAAAAAAGTTATTAAAAAAATGACGTCATCAGTTTCTTACACTTAGGAAGCCATCACTCAGTCAAAAATTAAGATATTGCTTTGAAATTTGGTATGGGTATTGCCTATACTCAGTTCTCTCGCATATATTCCGGTTTTTCTAATATCTTCGAAAATGTTGATTTTGTGGGGATTTTTCTTTTTTTTCTCTTTTTTTTTAATTTTAGGGGTCAAAAACCCAAAATTTTGAAAATAAAAGATTTTTATTTGAAAGAGAATGCCATTTTGCATCTTTGGTGAATTGCGTTTGCAATTTGCTTTAAAACTCTGTTCTCTACGATTTGTCCAATATTTCTCATTTTTGTACCAACATGACGTCATCAAAACATTATTATCTCCCAAACTTCTTGACCAATTTCAATTAAATTTTACAGCCTACGTATAATTGTTGTAAATTCAGCTACCAAAAATTTCAGCAAGGTGCACCCCATGTGTCAAAAGTTATTCAAGAAAAACCTCAGGGGGGCCTGTCAGGCCCCTCCTCCCCCCCCCCCCCCCCGTAGGGCGAAGGTTAAGGCAGGGTATTAATCCATCACCGAAATGACCACTTTCTCTTTGACTTCCATGTTTAAGCATCACCATTTGTATCAAGCTTTAATTATAATCTAACTATCATAATCTAACCTAACCCATGGAGCCAGTTTTTTGTTTAAAGAAGTATCGGCCGACATCCGCAATATGTTGTGACGTTTCGGTGATTTTAAGCCATTTACGGTGATGAAGTTAGTCATTTCGGTGATGGATTAATTTATACCCCAATTTTAAGCCCGAAACTATGTACCGGAAAGCCTCATAATGGTCTCTCCCCGTCCACTGCCCTTATCTGACCGCGCTGTCACTGGCCGCAAGTCATCCCAATCAATTGTATACATATTTGGCACGAGTCAAAGTGGGTTACACTATACACATTTTTTACGCCTGAAAATTGTAATGCAAAAGAGTTAATGTCGCAAAAGTATCGTATTCAAGTTTGTATATGCTGTGTCAAAAGTCAACATGTTTTATTACACCTGACAAACATTGTACTACACAAAAAAAAAAATCATTGTAAATATCTGTAAGTTTGCTCTTAAAGGGACACTCCCCACCTTAATATTAGTTTTGAGTTGAGATAGCCATGTTGTTGGATTTGCATTGAAATTAAGTAGGGTAGCAGTTAAAACAACCACTTAGGTCTAATCAAAAAGAATTTCGAGATTGGTCTTGACAATTGTAACGAATAAACCCCACGTGTATTTTAATAGGGGTCTAAAGCCGATGACGTCGCATATCTTTACCAAATGGTGATGATAGTCGACTTGTTTTAACCCGCGCACTGCAGGGGGGTTGATTCCCCCCCCCCCCCCCCTCAGGTTTTTCGCGGATAGCGAAAAAACGGCGGCGCGCAGCGCCGCCGAGTTTTGACACACCTGTTAGGACATCAATTGCGCACACTTAGCGAAACAAATAACCTCTGGTCATCTCAGGTCAGGTCACCAGACCAGGTCAAGTGACCCCACCTCCAGATTTGTTTGCAGTTGTGCCAAAGCCAGAGTTTCTCGCCGATCAGTTTGAAACTTACAGGATGTCATGAGGGCACCAGTACTTACAATTCTATATCTCGTAATTTTGATATCGGTGACCTAAGGTCAGGTTAATTTCGTAAACTCCCCGTAATAAGTCAATGGGGAAATATACAAATGCTTCCTATTTCAAGGATATGCATGATATTAGTCCAATTACTTCTGGATCATGTTATTATGGGATATTCTTGATGATCCAAGTGTAAGTTTTGTTCAGTGACCCCTATGGGGTCATTTGAGGTCATGCAAGGTCACCATCACTTATTTGTCAATAACTCCCGACATAATGAAGATATAGAAGTAAAACAGACAGAAATGTGTTTGTCTCGTCGAGACACGTCTTCCCATATGCAACATGCCCTACTTGGGTCACCACTTGACCTTGACCCGAGGTCAATTTTTTTTTAAGTTGACTTAACAAAGTCACCATGTATATCATTCGAAGCGCCTTGACGAGATAAACACAATGGCGTGAACAGTTTTCCGTTATCTTTATTAAGTAAAAAGTTATTGCGAAACACAATTTTGCAGAAAGCAGCATTTTTTCCCTTTTTGACCTCTGGAGCCTCAAATATTGACCTGAGATCAATTTTGAGTACACTATGTCGATTGCAAATTTCACTGGCTGGCGTTTGCTTTTTTCCGGGTTTTTTCTAACTAGCATAGTTGCCGAGATATATGGGAATTTCTGGAGCGATGTCCTAAAACAGGAAAAACTGGAACATTTGACCTTTGATGCCTCTGGTGACCTCAATTTTGACTTGACCTAAAACAATACTGAATACTTTCGATAGAACTTGTATCAAGCTATCAAATGACGCTTTCCGCTTGTCGCTACGTAGCGTAGTTTTCGATATATCACGGGGAGGGGGGGGGGGCGGAAATCAACCCCTCCCCCCCTGCATTTCGTGTTCGGCGCAAAGCCCCGGCAGTGCGCGGGTTAAGGATAGACTTGAAGATATTTGCGTGTTTCAAATGGTTTGGTAATTGTTTTGTTTTGTATTAAAAGCGCCAGAATTGTCTCGAAATAATTGTGCCATACTTTGGCAGCGTAAAGGATTTATGTATAGCTCTCTAGAGCTCAATATGACGTCATCAGCCCAAATATTTAAACTTTTTATGAAATTGAGCACTGTTTGCGAGAAATAAATGTCATAATTGTGTTCGGCAGCAATTATTTCATATTTTGCACCACAAGCGGCGTACATTTGACAACTTTTGGGAATGTGGGAGTGTCCCATTAAGTTGGACATCTGCCCAGCTGCTGATGTCACCTGACCCGTCTACGGCCGCTGCCACCGACCGCAGGTCATCCCGGTCAAGAGCAAATATCGAGCACCGCAGCGACTCGAACCCACGTTGCCAGGGCAGGCAAATTTCCATACCGGCGCTCTACCTACTAAGCTATGTGGGGAGACATGTCGCCGCTGACTACCGTTAGCCACTAGCCAGTGCTGTAGGGTAGAGCCCAGCCCAGTTCCATCAACCAGGTACAAACTAAATTCGAATTTTTCCCTCATCATTTAACTTTTCTGTGAATTTAAAATCGGTCAACAGCCTGATTTGGCCTATTATTTTTTCTTCCAGGTATTGAAAACCGTGATGTGGATCTTTGGTTATGGCTCACTAATTTGGAAAGTCGACTTCCCATACAAGACAAAAGAAATTGGTTATATCAAGGGTTATGTGCGGCGATTCTGGCAGGCCTCCATTGACCACAGAGGAACGCCAGAGAAGGTAAGTATCACTGCCCTATGATCTGGTGTCCCATATGATGGTTTTGTTTGTTAAAAGATATGGATGTTGGGTGAGTATAACATCTTAAGTTTTGGCATACAGTTTGGCATACAGCAATTGCCCCCCCCCCCCCCCTTACAGGTCACAAGGGGCCCCACCGAGATTGGCCCAGATACTATTTGTAGTAGCTAAATGGCTTTTAAAAAGCCACAGAGGAGCCCTCAAACCAGGCAAGGGTCACTCTGGTGCATGTCAAGGGCCCTCAGTGACACTGAAGGGCTTTCGAAGCCTGTCCAGGGGGCCTCTTAGGCATGTCGTACACTGTCCAGGGGCCCATTGAGCCTACCCAGGGGCCCAAAGAACTGTCCAGGGGCCAAAGAACTGTACAGGGGCCTCTCGAACATGTCCATTGTCCAGGGACCCGTTGAGCCCACTTAAGGGCGCAAAACATGCCCAGGGACCTTCCGAACATGCCCTGGGGCCCATTGAGCCCACGCAGGGGCCCTAAAACATGCCCAGGGGCCTCTAGAGCATGTCCACTTGTCGAGGGGCCAATTGAGCCCACCCACGGCCCAACAAACCTGTCCAGTGGCCTCTCGAGCATGTCCAGGGGCCCATTGAGTGTGTTCAGGGGCCTCTTGAGCCTGCCCAGGGCCCTCTTGAGCCTGCCCAGGGCCCATTATAGTCTGTTTTGGGGCCTCTCGAACCTGCCCAGGGGCCCATCGAGTCTGTTCAGGGGCCTCTCGAACCTGCCCAGGGGCCATTAGAGCCTGCCCAGAGGCCTCTCGAGCTTTCCCAGGGGCCCTTTGAGTCTGTTCAGGGGCCTCTTGAACCTGCCCAGGGGCCTCTCGAGCTTGCCCAGGGACCTATTGAGTCTGTTCAAGGGCCTCTTGAACCTGCCTAGGGGCCAGTATAGTCTGTTCAGGGGCCTCTCGAGCTTTCCCAATGGTCCATTGATCCTGTGCAGGGGCCTCTCGAACCTGCCCAGGGGCTATTAGTCTGCTCAGGGGCCTCTCGGCTTGCCCAGGGGCTATTATAGTATGTTCAGGGGGCTCTAGACCTTATCCAGAGGGCCATTGCGTCTGTGAACGGGGCCCTCGAGCCTGCCCAGGGGTTGCTAGCCGTCGCCTGGAGCGCCTGCTATAGCTGGAACGCCTGCTAGCCGTGTTCGGCGCGGTCATAATGAATGGTAATGTGCTGTATTCTGACCCACCTGGTGCAATGTTTTATTGGGTTTAAAAATGGTAATTTGATGAGTCTGATGCGTTTTTGAATTCAGGGGTGGGGTGGGGGTGGCAGTACAAAACAATTTTAAAAAAATCCTCTCAGGAGAGTGTGTGCTGAAATATTTGCCAGCCAGGGGCGTCGCCGTCGGGGGGGGGGGAGAGGTCTGGACAGACTCCCCACTCTTAGAAGGCGGGGGTCGACCCCCCCCCCCCACACACACACACACACACACTTTTTGCGGAGTAAATTAACAATTTATCGTAATAAATTGCCTTTGCAGCAGTCAAAATTCAGTTATTTAGTGTCAAAAACTGGCAAATTTCGCGCCGCTTCGCGGCATGACACAAGTTTCATAATTGCTTATACAATTTTGGAAAATGAGAAAAAGAATTCCATTGAGTGTTTGGCAGAGGCTCTCCTTGGCGGTAATTGCTGGCCCCAGGGCCCATTCCCTTCATAAAATATTAATTTTCAAGTTTCAAGCAGGTTACATGTTTAGCTAGTCTGCTAAACATAAGCAGTCAAAATTCAGTTATTTAGTGTCAAAAACTGGCAAATTTCGCGCCGCTTCGCGGCATGACACAAGTTTCATAATTGCTCATACAATTTTGGAAAATGAGAAAAAGAATTCCATTGAGTGTTTGGCAGAGGCTCTCCTTGGCGGTAATTGCTGGCCCCAGGGCCCATTCCCTTCATAAAATATTAATTTTCAAGTTTCAAGCAGGTTACATGTTTAGCTAGTCTGCCGAGTTTCGAAAAAGGCGACGCGAACGCAAAGAGGAGGAGATCGGCACCCGGAAGCTGCTCCAGCGGTGCCCAATTTGCTGGACCGAAGAGCTAATAGTGGGAACAGGCCAGGACCATCTCCCCAAGCCATCTCCCCCCCCCCCCCCCCAGGCTCCTCCAGATCCACAGAGACCATTTATGCGCGGAAAAGTCGTTCCTGCCTCTTGCTGCTTTCAAACCATTTGCACTGTTACCAGTTATTTTGTTACAGTTCGGTACATATGTATACAGTTATTATTGTCATATGTACTATTGAGCGCTGACTGCCACCGGTCATCGTGATTTACTATCTGAGGCTAATGTATTTGAAAAACTACCTTCATTTCAATATTTGTCATCATACCGAGATGCGCAACCAGGAAAAGAGGTTACCTATCTTGGCTCCACTCACGGTCTGGTTCCAATATTACAATTTCGTTTTCCAGGGGATCTCAAATTAAATTTTCTGACGTTCGTTATTTCAGCCGCCCCACACACTCAAAAGCCGACCCCCACCTGTTGTCAGCTAAGATAGGGTTTCTCTCCTGTACGTAACAAGATAAATTAGTAATGCGCTCAGTACAATGCCTACTGAGGGTTCTGGTCCAATCCAGCTCATCAAAAGTAGACGAAGAAAATTGTTAAAAATCACAAAACATAGTACATCACAAAACAAAGTGGCCGAAATCCGTAGAGTTTTTCATATCCAGGGGTATTTTTTTTTGGGGGGGGGGGGCCTCTGCAGGGGGCTTGCCCCCCCCCCCCCTTTCTGTATGTCTGGCTGCGCCCCTGAGCTAAGGTAGCCCAATGAAAAATGAGGTCAACGGAGAGCATATTCTATGAGCATTGCATCATTCTGCTTGTTAAGATTAATGTGTGAACACAAAAACGTCTTGAAATTCGGAGCGTTTGTGTATTGCAATGTTAAAGGGACACTCCCACCTTCCCAAAAGTTAACAAATGTACGGCGCTTGTGGTGCAAAATATGAAGTAAGTGCTGCCGAACACGATTATGACATTTGTTTCTCGTAAATAGTGCTCAATTTCATAAAAAGTTAAGTTTTATTATTTGGGTTGATGACGTCATATTGAGCTCTAGAGAGCTATACAGAAATCCTTTACGCTGCCAAAATATGGCACACTTATTTCGAGACAATTCTGGCGCTTTGAATACAAAACAAATCAATTACCCAACCATTTGAAACGCGCAAATATCTCCAAGTCTAACCTTAAAACAAGTCGACTATCATCACCATTTGGTAAAGAGAGGTGACGTCATCGGCTTTAGACCCCTATTCAAATACACGTGGGGTTTATTCGTTACAATTGTCGAGACCAAGCTCGAATTTCTTTTTGATTAGACCTAAGTGGTTGTTTTAACTGGTACCCTACTTAATTTCAATGCAAATCCAACAACATGGCTATCTCAACTCAAAACTAATATTAAGGTGGGAGTGTCCCTTTAACCAGACTGTATCTATACTATACTATGTTTTTTTCTCGTTTACAGCCTGGACGCGTCGCTACTTTAGTACCGTCAGAAGACCCTGAGGTAAGACAAATTCCATTTCTTTGCGCGTTTGGCAGCAACACGTGACGTACTCGCCACCTGAAGATAACACAGACTGGTTGTGCACGGCGTGTTTAATCCACAGGGTACTGTGGTGCTCCATCACCTGAGGGAGCCAAGGAACACATATGGACGCTATATGACCTTGGTGGTTGTGGCGCCGGTAAGCCCCAATCATCATCACCACCAGCTCTCGTTTTGCTGTCTGGGCGCTGGTCCAGATATTGCTCGGGGCGCTGTTTTAGATGCCGCCCGGAAATGCTATCCCAACAGCTTCCTTAGGAGTCTTCGCAGCCTCCTGACGGCGACCTCGCCCCGGCTCGACTTGGCTTCCGCCACCTCCGTCGCCTCTGTTGCAGTCTCGCGTCTGGGGCGTCGCCTATGAGCTGGACGACCAACACCCGGACGTAGCCGCCGCACAACAGCGCCTGAACCGCCGCGAGCGCTGGTTTGAGCTGCACCAAGTACCATTCTGGCGCGCCGAGTCTGCCTCAGGCGCGCCAGAGTCGCCACCGCCGCCGCCACCGCCTCCGCCAGGCTCGCCGCCGCCGCCGCAGCGGGAAGTCGAACTATACATCGGCACGGTGCAAGGACCTAACTTCCTAGGCGCTGCGCCGGTGGAGCGGCTGGCGAGGGAGATCGCTGAGCCGTGCGGGCCGTCCGGGACCGCGCTCGAGTACTTTCGGCGGGTGCTCGAGTTTCAGCGAGGCCTCGGCGCCGCGGCTCGGGACGAGCATCTGGAAACACTAGCGCCGCTGGTGGAGCGGGCGGCGGCAGAGATAGCTGACAGAGTAGCGACCGGGAGGGAGAGGAGGGGAGCTGACCAGATACGTGGCCTGGGGAGAGCGGAGGAGGTGGGGGAGATGCTGGGGTAGATGATCAGAGTGAGCAGAGGAGGTGGGAGGTAATGGGGTAGAGGATCAGAGTGAGCGGAGAGGGCAGAGAAGGTGCTGGGGTAGAGGATCAGAGTGAGCGGAGGAGGTGGGGAGGTAATGTGGTAGAGGATCAGAGTGAGCGGAGGAGGAGGAGGTGGGAGGTGCTGGGGTAGAGGAGGAGTCGGCCGAGGTAGACGGGTAGGATTAGGGGTGAACAATCGCTGGGGGTGGGAGGTGCGGATGTAGGAAGTAATCGGCTGAGATCAACGGGTAGAAGCGAGTGTGAAGAATTGTTGGACCAGATATAGTTTTAGTTTGAACGGAAGTTTGAACGGGTGAATGAATGGGATACATTCAGGGTTGAAAGTACAGTGTGAATGTGTAAAACGTGCGATGTGCGGTTTTATAAAACTATATAGCCACTTCTGCGCAGGCGCTCTAGTATTATGCCAGTTATTACTTAGGCTTTTAAATGAATACGCGTGTTCTCATGCGAATGTGTTCCCCAGTTCGCTATATTAGGTTAAATTTGTTCTTATCGTGCTAGCGTTCGGCACTTGATTGACCTGTATATGTCTGGGGTTTGATCGCGAATGAGTTATTTACCTATGGCGTCGTTGGTGAATCGCATTTTGTCCGATTGTGATCGTTTATATCGCCCTACGGGAAAAAACGCTTACAACTTGAATCGCTCGTACCTAAAAATAACAAATGCTGATGTGAATCCACTCTATGACTACTAATGATTCTCCTGTGGTTGGTTATACGATGGTTTATATGATAGTCTGTTTTGTAGTTGCGTGATTCACCGCTGTTAATATGATCAACAGTAGCGGTTCTTATGAATTTCTCATTCTCATACACCAATGATATGAATTATGAACAGTGGAATCGTTTTGCTTCTCTAAATATTTCCGTACCTGTGTAGCTCGTATTTACTATCATAAATACATGATTAAGCTATAGTTGTATGCGGACAATGTACCTAACTCCGCCGGAAAGCCTCATTTCAATCAACAACGAGGGCTCATTTATTTAGCTGGTAAGGAACGCAAACTGTGATCGTTAAAAATGTTTATCGACTCATCAATATTGGCCGTCCAGAGGTGTACGATACCTGTTTTTGTATCGAACATGATTGCACTTATTTCGTTCGACCTGGCTTGATAATAAAGTGCTCCTAAACAACTCGCTTATTTTAATCCATTGAAATGTGTGTCGAGTCTCGGTCAGACGCAAAGAAGGTGCTGGCCATTTCAATGGTCGACTGATTTTGTTTACTCTATACTTATACTTGTTACTCGCACGGCAATGCCATTGTTTCGCGTTGCTGTAAATGTTTTCCGATCATGATTTCTCGTGCGGCGATTTCATTGTTTCACGTCACTAACTTTTAAATCGTGTAGTGATGGATACAAATACTTGTAAGTAGACGTGAAGTAAACTCTGTTTCTTGAACGTCAGCCCTGTTTCTGTAAACATGAACATGCTCGCGATTGGTGCGATAATCTATACCTGTACTGCAACTCGCTCGCCGATTGGCTGCTCCGTGTGCTCACTCGTATCTGATTGGTCTGACGTGTGCACTGATTAGCTGCCTTGTTCGCTCCCTCGTCTCCGGTTGGTCTAACGCGTGTGCTGATTGGCTGCCTTGTACGCTCCATCGACTCTGGTTGGTCTAACGCGTGTCTGATTGGCTGCTTTGTACGCTCCCTCGTCTCTGGTTGGTCTAACGCGTGTGCTGATTGGCTGCTTTGTACGCTCCCTCGTCTGGTTGGTCTGACGCGTGCGCTGATTGGCCAGGCGCGCGTCTGGGGTGTGGCCTACGAGATTCCTTCCGACGAAGTGGAGGCTACACTGTCACACCTGGACTTCCGTGAACGGTGTGGCTACGAGCGACGCCCGGTGGCTTTCCACCCTCAGGACGAGAGCCGACCGCCACACCGACTGACGATCTACGTTGGAACAGAGGATAACCCTTATTTCACCGGTCCAACCAGCGAGGAGGAGCTGGCAGTGGTCAGTGTATGGTAAAGGGCTGTGGCGGGGACAAGGCTCTGCTGGACCGCACTGTGGTGGGACCAGGCTGTGGTGGGACCAGGCTGTGGTGGGACCAGACTGTGGGGGACCAGGCTGTGGGGGACCAGGCTGTGGTGGGACCGGACTGTGGGGACCAGGCTGTGGGGGACCAGACTGTGGTGGGACCAGACTGTGGGGACCAGGCTGTGGTGGGACCGGACTGTGGGGACCAGGCTGTGGTGGGACCGGACTGTGGTGGGACCGGACTGTGGGGACCAGGCTGTGGTGGGACCAGGCTGTGGTGGGACCGGACTGTGGGGGACCAGGCTGTGGTGGGACCGGACTGTGGTGGGACCGGACTGTGGGGACCAGGCTGTGATGGGACCGGACTGTGGGGACCAGGCTGTGGTGGGACCGGACTGTGGTGGGGCCGGACTGTGGGGACCAGGCTGTGGTGGGACCGGACTGTGGGGACCAGGCTGTGGTGGGACCGGACTTTGGGGCCAGGCTGTGGTGGGACCGGACTGTGGGGGACCAGGCTGTGGTGGGACCGGACTGTGGTGGGACCGGACTGTGGGGGACCAGGCTGTGGTGGGACCGGACTGTGGTGGGACCGGACTGTGGACTGTGGTGGGACCGGACTGTGGACTGTGGTGGGACCGGACTGTGGACTGTGGTGGGACCGGACTGTGGGGGACCAGGCTGTGGTGGGACCGGACTGTGGTGGGACCGGACTGCGGGGACCAGGCTGTGGGGGACCAGGCTGTGGTGGGACCGGACTGCGGGGACCAGGCTGTGGTGGGACCGGACTGTGGGGGACCAGGCTGTGGTGGGACCGGACTGTGGGGACCAGGCTGTGGTGGGACCGGACTGTGGGGGACCAGGCTGTGGTGGGACCGGACTGTGGACTGTGGTGGGACCGGACTATAATGGGACCGGACTGTGGTGGGCTCTGGTGGGGACAGTGGAGGCTGGGTGATGTGGCTTGGCTGTGTATTCTGTCGTTTTCGCCCGTCGATTGCATGCATGTGTGATCTGTCACCCTGGGAACAGCAAGGTGCACCATCCGTTATTTGCTTTTATAATAAAGGAGATTTGAAGTATGGTACCGTAGGTTCTTAGGATCCTAGTAGAATAATTGTTGCATCCCAGCAGAATAGAACGCCTAGCTCTTGGCGTAAGCAGTCATTTGTGGTTCAGTTTTGCAGAAGACTGTTCTCACACTCACGGACACCAGAAGTTTCGTTGTAAGTCAGCTGATTATGACGAGAGATATTAGGCGTTACTTGTTCATATTGTTATACCCCCTCTGTATCTTTGAATGGTATGTATGGGACTCAGATTTGCATTTGCATTGGATATTGCACTTGTCTAACGATATTCCTAGGAGGTAATCAATTTACTTTTCGTGCATAGATCTCCCATTCCCTGCCGCGACCATCCATCTGTACTTAAGCTTCTTAATCTTGCCGACAGGTGATGGTGGAAGCGCGCGGCATGGCTGGGCCCAACACGGAGTACATCTACAACCTGGCTGAGGCGGTGCGGACGACGATGCCGCACGTGAAGGAGAGTCACCTCTTCATCCTGGAGGAGGCCGTGCGGAAGAGGGAACTGCAGAAGAAGGCCGCCTCATGATGTCGGACAGACAGCTGCTCGTCTTTCTGGACTAACGCAGCCGGACGCCGATGGTTACCATGACAACGTGACCGATGGTTACCATGACGGCAGGTCTGCCCGAATGTAGCGGTGGCTCACTCGGAACACGCGGGTTTTAGGGTCAATTGAAGACTGTTTCGGCAGGGTACGAAACGATGATACAGAGGGGTGCGAAAGGGATAATGACTACCGCTTTATTAGCGACGCAGCTCAGATCATGTCGATTCTGTGATCTCGAAGGGAGTGTAAATCTTTGTGCAATATCGTTGCTAGTTGTAACTGCGCATATATAAGACGGAGATTATGTTTTGTGCATGGTCTATTCTACCTCTGTGTCTCACTGAACGCCAGTGGCCAACTGGGAGTGAAAAGTAATCTATGTTCTACGCTCTAGTTCTATATAATTGTGTAGAAAATATAAGTTAGAAACGATGTTCTAGTCCTTTAACGACTCCTTTTTCTAAATCAACATCTGACAAAATTACTAAGCATGTGGTCTGTAAAATCATCTTCATTGTAGCTGACACAATGAGTATTCTTCATAGCAGTCTCAATAGGTATGCTCTGCGTATTCGCATGTTCAAATCTGTTATTTAAAATATATCTGTCTGCTACCATTTCTCGGTCGCTTTACACGGTATTCCGCACGGCGTTGTTCACCGCTCCCTCTGACGGTGTAGCGTTTTCGCCCATTCGCGAAGTAACTAGCAATTATGCAATAATGACTTACGAGCCTTGGCTAGGAGATTAGTTGCCAAGTTGTTATTTCGTCACCGAGCTGGGTAGTGACGACTGCGATGATCCATTCGTGACTTTAAACGATTGTATAAAAGCCGCGCATTCGCCGGGATTTGACCCGGCGCCACAAATGTCGACATAACTTTATATTTTAATCCGAGATTTAATCGCACTCCTAACCGCCCGCCTCCCGGCGTTCGACGCTCGGACTGGCTCGGACGCTCCACGTGAGATTCAGACAACCACCAGCGGCCAGTTACCATGACAACGTAACGGTCAACAGTCACAACGGTTAAATTACATCTCCCGAAACTGCACATAAAAACACTGAGTTTGGATATGACATTAATTACAATATCCTATCTGAGGAATTTCCCCTGATCACTATTTCTAATATGGTATTTTAGCCCGCTATACGATCTTTAACTAAATTGTTGACAGTCAAGGACCAATATCGTATTGTACTTCGGTCTCGATCTGAAAATGCCGAATAAGTTATCGAAAGACAATGTTAAGGCGATGTCATTTGGCTGTAACCGCACGATTAAATACAATGTACCCGTTTCATTTATTTGAGGCTGTCATGCTGTTCAACGCTTGTTTTTTTATATATAGATGTTCTCATGAGACACCTCGAGCTTAACTTGAATGTTGAGGTGAGATTGTCTTCTGGTCGAGACACAACGTTGCCCATCTACCAGTTATCAACAAATACGCAACGTGAAATCAATGGAAAATGCCATTGAATCCATATTGATTCGTTGAAGCACTGTGACGTTACATTTCAGCATGATCTCAAACAAAAGGAAATGTCGCATCAATGTAGTGTGCTACTAGGGTACCCACTACCCAATAACGTCCCAAATTTATTGCCGAATTCTTCCAAAAATGGTCCCAGATGATAGACAGGGTCCACAGCTAACGTCCGTCGTGACCTGACCCTGTCCTTTCATTTAGAATGTGATCTCCAATTGGAGGATTTTACCAACTGGAGGTCAAATTATAGGTGAAAGGACGGGGTCAGGTCACGGTGACGAAGGTTAGATGTGGACCATGTCTATCATCTGGGACCACTTTGGATAGGATCCCGCCATAAATACGGGACGTTATGCAGTACCCCGTCCTTTGACCTCGAATTTGACTTCCAAGATCAAAGGTCATGGGTCAGGTCACGGTGACGGACGTTAGATATGGACCCGTCTATCATCTGGGACCACTTTAAAACGTGCCGGCAATAAATTCGGGACGTTATGCAGTATCTTGTCCTTTGACCTCGAATTTCACCTCAAAGGTCAAGGGTCACGGGTCAGGTTATGGTGACTGACGATAGATATGGACCCTGTCTATCATTTGGGACCACTTTTGGAAGGATCCGGCAATAAATTTGGGACGTTATTGGGTGCCCCGTCCTTTGACCTTGAATTTGACCATGAAGATGACCTTGACCAGTAAAATGAAGATCATATTCGTGATCAGCGTGCCAGAATTGACATTATTGGGCCGAGGTTGGGTCAAACCTGAACCCGTTGCTGAATAAGTCCCTGAATAAGTCGCTAACTTCACGGACGTTCAACAGTTCGGTTTATGCGTCAACCGATTTGAAGATCTCCGGAACGGAGGATCGTAGGCGTAAAGTTCGCAGCGGCAGTAGCAATGCTTGGTCATGATAAAAATAAAGCTTACATATGTTTTATTTAAGTAAACATACTTTAAGTTGCTGTACATTCAGATATACGGCATATTAAACTTACAGTTCAACAACTGATCGCCGTTATTAACAGTTTTTAACGCATGGCCCGGTAAATTCATGTTAAAGGGAGTGTGCCTACTGTTTTGATCTGTCAAAATTATTTTCCCTACGATAAGTAGCTATTGTTGTGATGGCTGGATACAACGAAATTTACATCTGGAGCCCCTTTAGTTGAATTTTCACTTAAATTGTTTTTACTTATTTTTCGTTTCGATATCGAAAAAACGATCCCCACTACGGTGAAGGTAATCAGAGGTAACAAATTGCTACGTGAACGACGCACCTAAGACAAAATACAGGCCGATCGTTTCGCCCAGGCCACGGTAGATAAAATACGTTCCGCCTATTGAATACGTGCGCTTGCGTGGGTTTGGGTTTGGGTTATACATATCGCCTTGGGTTTGGGGATATATCACCTTGGGTTTGGGGTTGGTGCTGGTGGTTGCAGTTTATCTGGGATCGTATAGCTCCTGTTGTATCAAAAGTAATGATTTGGTAAATACTAAAGTGAGATATTGACCTCTTTGACTACAGAAAGCTGTGTAAGTTTATTGAAAACTGTAAAAAGGCCGATTTAGATACATTTTAATTCAGTGTCCTAGCATTGGGAAATTTTGGTGGAAAATGACACCCTATGGATTATATTTTTGCACTCTTTTTCCTAAGTTTTACTGTGAATTTCCCACTCCTTATTTTAAAATGTATTGGATAATTGGAAACCTGATACTGATTTATGGATGTAATGATAGGGACAGCCTGTGGACGAAAAGACAGGTAAAAATTGGCATAGGTAATAACTAATTTTGGTGAACAAGTAATTGGGCTATAAAGCCTGGTACATATGCTTTTTGGTTTAATTTTCCACTCTTTATACTTATTTTAGTCAGAGTTTTCCACTCCGCACACCAGCTCCAAAGCAATTCTAGGAGCCTGTAATTCAATTTAATTCCATGTTTCTTATTGTTGTGGTAGGTACTAGGTAGGTACCTACCACCTATGCGCAGTTAATACTTATTTCAATTTATAATAAGTAAGACATCAATACATGCTACACCTACCTTTATGTTAAAAATATAAATTGTGTAAACACAATTTAATTATACTTTTATGAGAATGGGAATTAGCTACCGGATATTTACTGCAAGTTGGTACCTATAACACTGTAGGTATGGTAAAAGCCCAATCTTCAGACATGTCTTACCTCAGGCTTGTCATGCTATCAGAGTATAGGGGCTACTGGCGCACAGTGTGTCTGTATTGTTAACATTCTGATGGCATAAAAAGTCCAAGGTTATGATGTGTCCGAGGTTACAGCAGTTCACCCTACCAACAGCTACCAATGGTGTTAGCCTGTGTCCATGGTACCAGCTAAAAAGTGATGAGTGTTTTTAACTTTAAAAGGCAAATAAGTTAAGTGAGGAACATGTGTGATTTATGTTAATGGATTTACACATACCTAAATTGGCAATGTAAATGTAAGTTATTTTCAATATAAATTGTCAATATAAGACAATAATGGCCAATCTGATATTTTTGCTGTAACAATGGTTTAATGACCACACACATGTAGGTATGTTTCCATTTTTATTGATTTGACAAATTCAACATATATATTTAATACTTATACTTACTTGTACTTATAAACATGGAGAATTTAGAAAGGCCACATGGCCTCACTGATCCAAACGATACACTGAGCTCCTTAGCAAGATTATCTCCCTCAGTCGTGTATATATTTAAATGTTGATATAACTTAAATGTCATATATATTTAAATGTTGAAGCAAATGTGAATCAATTAACATAATTTTTTTATTCTTTGAATCTGAAAAAAAACGATTCTAAAAAAAATCCATGAATCAAATGGTGATTTAATAATTCAGGTCCCAAAGATGAAATGAATTGTGATTGAATCATTACAAATGTTGAATCAAAGTCTGCTTATATTGACAATACATATTGTCAGTACAAAATGGCATACAATCACACTACTCCACCACTTATTCAATACATGTCGGTACATATTGCACAAGTTTCGGGTTATGGCTGCAATGGCCTTGGCTGCAGTCAGCAGTGTTACTGGTATCATAGAGCTGTGATTGTATATAAAAAAATATAAGCAGTGAGGAAAGATGAATCTTGGATGACTAACTAAGAAGAAGAGTGCAAGTTTATGGAAAGCTGTAAAGCTGGTAACGCTGATTTAGATGCATTTCAACAGCATGTGTCTATGCCCTATGGTCTTTTTATTGCAATATATTTATTTGCAATTATTTTGCAGATTTATTTGCATTTGCAATAATTTTATTGCACTTACATGAAGTGAATATTAAAAAAATGGACATCTTCAATATATAATTTAATATAATTGGAATGGGAGGGGGCGATTTTCCCCATTTCTGGTGATATTTTTTCCCTTTTTGTGAAAATGGGAAAGCAATATTTCAACAATGGTGTACTTTCCTCGTTTAAGACACCAGTAGCAAAGAACAATGTTACTGTGTTTTTTTTGTGGGAGATTTCTGTCTTCATTCTCCATTGTGGTGGGTTATTTTTTTGTCACAGAACAGTGCCAATCTTATATTGTGTTCAGTATTCACTGCCTTCAGGCTTCCTTGTTGTGTTGTCTGCGCGGTTGTTCCGCAACTCGTTGGCGGGAGGGCGTACTGAGAAGCTGTAATGGAACATCGGTGGTAGCGCCGGTGACTCGCCCAGCCGGGAATGTCACGACAGCCGGGCGAGTCTTTGTTTATCGTTCAAAATGATTGTTACGATGAATACATGGTTTTACGCAGCCTTTACCGTTGATTTAAGTTACAAGCTTGATTAAACTTAAAATCAAACATGAGTGGTTTTCTGAATAAATGGTTTCATGAATCGTTTCTTCTCTTTTATCATTTTTAGTACTACCACATGTAGCGTCAACGTCCCGTTCGATTGACTGACTGTCTAGTAGGACATCACATATCAGCGTCACAACTCAGCTACAGCGGTCTTAGAACTAGACCAGAGGCGCAGTCACTAAGTCCTGGTTCAAACACCGAGAAAAACCATGCTTACTTGTTCTGGCTGTATTATGAAACAACAAAGTCAACGGATGAGCCATTCATACATTTTACATTTTAGTAAAAGCAATAGCAACGTAACAATAACAATACCAAACATGACCAATTCCATTCTCCACAGCAAATGATGTCACCATTTCACCTTTCCTCCGCACCTTAGAAATGTACAACAAACGAACAAGTACTCCATGTTAATATCAACTGTGCGATATAAGTCAGAGGTCAGAAGTTGTGCCTAACTACAGCCACATACCAAGGTCAGGTCAGAAGTCAGACAGTAACCGTGTATGCCTGCAGGTCATATAGAGACATACAGACACGGGACAGGTCAGATGTCATGCCAGAGGTCAGACCAGCGGTCAGACAGCAGTCGCGCCTCCTACCAGGTAACAGACAGAGGTCATGTCAGATGTCAAACAGCGTCCCCCTGCAGGTCACGCACAGAGTGAGGTCAGGTCAGATGTCATGTCAGAGGTCGGATCAGATGTCATGTCAGAGGCCGGATCAGATGTCATGTCAGAGGTCGGGTCAGATGCCATGCCAGAGGTCGGACCAGCGGTCAGACAGCAGTCGCGTCTCCTACCAGGTCACGCACAGACAGAGGTCAGACCAGATGTCAAACAGCGTCCCCCTGCAGGTCACGCGCAGAGTTAGGTTAGGTCAGATGGCATGCAGAGGTCGGGTCAGATGTCATGTCAGAGGTCGGGTCAGATGTCATGGCAGAGGTCGGGTCAGATGTCATTGCAGAGGTCGGGTCAGATGTCATGTCAGAGGTCGGGTCAGATGTTATGTCAGAGGTCGGGTCAGAAGTCAGGTCAGAGGTCAACTCGGAGGTCAGGTCAAATATCAGGCCAGAGATCAGGCAGCAGCTGTGTATCCAAGCAGGGCACACACAAGATACAGATGCAAGGGCGCTGCCACAATATTGTGAGACGGGGGGAGGGGGGGGGGCAGGCAGGTGTTCCCCCTCTCTACCTCACTTTCATTGAGCTGTTAAAATTCTGCTAATCTGCCCCCGGGGGGGGGGGGGGGCGACGCCCCTGCACAGAGTTCAGGCATGTGAGAGGTCAAACAGCAGCCATTTCTCCCATTGGGTCACACAGGCAGAGGTCAGACGGCAGCCGTGTCTCCCTGCAAGCCACTCACAGACAGGGGTCATGTCAGAGGTCAAATGGCAAACAGCGTCCCCTGCATGTCACGACACGCACAGTGAGGTCAGGTCAGATGTCATGCCAGGGGTCGGACCAGATGTCAGATAGCAGCCGTGTTTCCTTCCAGGTCATACACAGACAGAGGTCAGGTCAGATCAGATGACAAGTGCATGTCACGCACAGTGAGGTCAGGTCAGCTGTCATGTCAGGTCGGGTCATAGGTCGGGTCAGATGTCATGTCAGAGGTCGGGTCAGATGTCATGTCAGAGGTCGGGTCAGATGTCATGTCAGAGGTCGGATCAGATGGCATGTCAGAGGTCAGGTCAGATGTCATGTCGGAGGTCGGGTCAGAGGTCAAGCCGGAGGTCAAGTCAGAGGTCAAGCTAGAGGTCGGGTCAGATCAGGCATCAGTCGTATCTCAAAACAGGGCACACACACATGCAAGGGCGCTGCCACATTTTGAGACGGGGGGGGCAGCTAGGTGTTTGCCCCCCTCCCCCTACCTCACACTCAATGAGCTGTCAAAATCCTGCTCATCCATCTGGAGGCAGCCCAGCCCCAGCCCCCCCCCCCCCCCGTCTTCCTGCAGGCCACACACACAGACAGAGATCAGGTCGCTCCTATTCAGCCGCACCGGCCGGTCGCGCGCGCCCAACAACTGCAGCTGTCCCGTGACACCCAGCACGTGTGTGCCGCTCCTTTTCAGCCGAGCTTCACTGCTGCCACTGGTTACCAGAGCTGATGGACCGTCTGCAGGCTCCGGAGCCATGTCAGGAAGGTGCTGGAAAGGCAATGTCACTCAGGTCATGAAATGTGGAAATGGGAATGATATAATGCCATTAGATACTGAATGATGTATTTTACAATTTACTCGATTATTCATTATGTTATAGTGTAATTCAAATCACATGAACAGACATAAACAGTATCAGGAAAAAATAAGTCGTGCTATGCTTGGCTACCACTGGAACCCAGTATGTACCAGTAGTGTACTTCGAAATGCTTGAGAAATATGCATTTGTAAGCAGTAATACTGAAGCAAAATTACACAGACATATTTGATTTCACTTCTTCTTGTACTTCTCACCAGGCACGTAGCCAAGGGGAGGGCGGCGGGCGCCGCCGCCCGCCCCCCCCCCCCCCCCCCCTGGAGGCCAGGAGGACCCTTTTTGGCGCGCGAGGGCCCTTTTCGGCGCGCGCAGCGCGCCGAAAAGGCCCGACGAGACCGCGCGAAGCGCGGTATCATAGGTTCTTTAATACACGAAGCGTGGTCTTTAGAGAGTTTAGAGGACTTCAGAGGCCCTTAGGGCCACTAGGGCCCTCTCTGAAAGACCAGAGGGCCCCTTGGACGTTCAAAAGAGCCCTGTTCATGTCAGAGGGGCCCCTGGCCAGAGCGAAAGGGCCCCTGAGCGGGTCAGAGCCCCTGAGCACGTTGAATGGCCCCCTAGCCAGCACAGAGGGGCCCCTGGGCAGGTTGAGAGGCCCCTGAGCATTTCGACAGGGCGACAAAGCGGCCAGCGCAGTCCTTTTCCAGGTCATAAGGGCCCCTGAGCAGGTTGGAGGGCCCCTGGACAGACCAGAGGGCCCCTGGGAAGTTAAGAGGGCCCCTGTGCTGGTCAGAGGGGCCCTGACCAGACCGAAAGGGCCCCTAGGTGGGTCGGAAGGGCCCCTGAACATCCGAATGAGCCTCTAGCCAGCACGGAGGGGCCCCAGGGCAGGTGGGAGGACCCTCGGAGCATGTCGCAAGGCGACAAAGCAGCCAGCGCAGTCCCTTGCTAGGTCGGAAGGGCCCCTTAGAAAGTTAAAGGGCCCCTGGAGAGACCAGAGGGCCCCTGGAGAGACCAGAGGGCCCCTGGAGAGACCAGATGGCCCCTGGAAAGTTAAAAGGGCCCCTGCGCAGATCGGAGGGGCCCCTGACCAGACCGAAAGGACCCCTGGACGGGTAAGAAGGGCCACTGAACATGCCGAAGTGGCCCCTGGCCAGCACGGAGGGCTCCAGGGCAGGTGGGAGGGCCCCTTGAGCATGTCGGCAGGGCGACAAAGCAGTCAGCGCAGGCCGACCAGAAGAGTCGCTGGGCCGATCGGAGGGGCTCCTGGGCAAGTCAGAGGGGCCCCTGGCTAGACCGAAAGGGTACCTGGGCCGGTCGGAAGGCCCCTTGAACATGCCGGATGAGTTCCTAGCCAGACTGGAGGGGCCCTGGCAGGTCGGAGGGACCCCTGAGCAGGGGCGGCGGATTGCGGTGGCAGGGTACCCAAAATTCCCCCCAGTCGAAAATCCTGGGGGCAAAGGGTAGTTTTGCCCCCCCCCCCCCCCCCCGATTTTAGTCTGCTCAATCTGGGGGCAACATGACCCTTCCCCTCCCCAGGATTTTCATTTGAGGGGGATTTTGGGTACCTGCGCCCCGCAATCCGCCGCCCCTGCCCCTGAGTATGTCGGCAGGGTGACAAAGCAGCCAGTGCAGTCCCTGGCCAGGTCGGAAGGACCTCTGAACAGGCCGAATGGACCCCTTGACACACAAGGGGGGCTTCTTGGAAGGTCAGAGGAGTCTCTGGTGAGACCGGAAGGGTCAAAGCACGTAGAGATCCCAGATGAAGATTAAAACAAGGAGGACTTACTCCACAATACAAATATTAAAAGCGGAGCTTTCGGGTATATTGTAACACCCTTCGTCAGGGTGCTACAATATACCTGAAAGATCCGATTTTATTTTTTCCTGTTGAGTAAGCCCTCTTTGTATTATATATATCACCCACTCCACATCATGTCTTTTCGTTTCGCGGATCCCAGATGAGTCCCTGAACAGGTCGGAAGGGCGTAGAAAAGGTTAGAGGGGCCCCTAGACGATCTGAAGGGACCTTGGGCCTTTCAACAGTAAGAATACTTACAGTTGTACAGGGAATAAAACTCAAAAATTTCGCACCGCTCCGCGGCGCAATTTAACTACAAATTCAATTATATGCGGGTTAGGAAAAAAATCGGTCAGTTTCTCGGCGCATTTGTGTTATGTTGCTACTTTCCTATATTATTGGGTGAAATAGTTCACTTTAGCACTTTTCCCCCGCACTTTTTAACGCACCATATAGCAATTTTAGAGGTCCGCACCATACGCAATGCGACGCATTGATGAGAAACCAACCCAGGGCATAATACTCAAAATTTTCGCGCCGCTCCGCGGCGCAATTTTTTTTAAGAGTTACAGCTCTTGAGCTTAAAAAAATATTCCAAGTTGGTATAGCTGATTCCAAATTCGTGTCGCTGGTTCCAAAGTTGATGTGGCAGTTTGCTAACTCAAGCTCCTAAACGTTGGTATGGCCCATGCCATACCTGCCATACTGCATTTTCCAGCCCTATAACGTGCCTTTTCATGAGTTTTTTTTTGGGGGGGGGGGGGCCTTTCAACGTTTAGGAAGGGACCCTTTCAACGCCCTTTCAACGCCCTTTCGAGGCGCCCCCCCCCCCTGGACGAAATCCTGGCTACGTGCCTGCTTCTCACCAACACACTTGCATACAACACTGGCAAACCTCTCATGCTAGTCAGCGGCGGATCCAGGAAAGAAAATGGGGGTGGGGGCGGTGGCACATCAGACGTCAAAGGGCCCATGAGCTGCAAGGGGCTCCCAAGCATTTTTGCCAGTCTGAAAGGGCCTGCAGTCGGTCCAAGTGTATTTTCAGGTATGAGAAGGCCCTTGTCAAGCCTGAGAGGGCCTATGACAGTCTTGTAGGGCCCTTGCAAGACTTGAGAGCGCCCTATGCTGGCCTGAGAGGACCACCAGCATGTGCAGACCTGGGAAAGACCCTCTCAAACCAGCTTTGTGCTCCCTTAGCCTGGTAAGGGCCCCTTGGACTGTCGTAAGGCCTCTAAGCTTGGTAAATGCCCTCTCAGGCCCAGCGAGGGCCCTTTCAGACCAGTGTTGGGCCATCAAAGGTCTGGAAAGGGCCTTCTCAGTCATGGCTGTGCCCTGGGCTTGGCAAGGGCCCTCAGGTCCTCAGACACGGATGGACCCAGGCCCAACTGTCCACAGAGGGGGCCCTCCTCAGACTTTTGTGGGGCATGTGTCCCATTGCCCCCTGGATCCGCCCCTGATGCTAATCAATAAAGTGTAAACTAAATTTGGCCCAAATGGTAGGCTGTTACGAATGATTTTCAAAGAAATTGGTGCTCCAAAATGTGTGTATTCCTTCACAAGGCAAAGTTTATCAAAGTTAAGCACCTACTTTAATACACAAACGGTAAGGATCAACACGTACCAGTGATGGGATGGCAGACTTCTTCAACTTAACATGTGAGCCTGACTCATAATCATAGCCGCAAAGTGTCTGAAGCACACACGCATTGCCTCCTTCAATCTGCATGCTGCCATTGAGGCAGCCAACAGCTGGCTGTCTGCCCTGGCACCCTGAAATACAGAACATATATAAATGCACATTTTTTGATGCATTGATTTAATCAATTCACAAAAAATTGTTTCATGAATTGAACAGTGATTTAATCATTCAGGTTCCAAAATGAATTGTGATTGAATCGTGCCAAAAAAGTTAAATCAGTAACCAGTCTGGACTGAGCATGAAACCCATAATCATGGAGGAGCAAGTTTTTTTTTGTCTTCAAAAGTCAAAAATAATTCAATATATTTATTTAGTGATCTATCAAAAATAACCATTACAAAACAATTATAATATCTAATAGCTCTCTTTTGAAGATGAGCGTTGAGGCAAAAATAATTATAAAACTGAAGCGTTACACTAATGATATAACACAACATGACAATGACATAATTACACTAATGACAAGGGACAAGTTTCTGTTCAGTTTCAGATTTTAGTTCAGTAATTCACCTCAGTTAATGGTGTTCTTGAGGTCCATAACAAAGAGTTCTTGAGGTCCATAACAAAGAAAGAGAGTATTATTACGACAGACAGAAAAGCGTACCAGTAATACCAAAACTATGTCACCAAAAACTATACATAATCAAACCTGACCTAATCTTTACAGCAATTACGGTCATAGGGACCCATGTTTAGAGCGCTCCGCTCGCATTCGCTCGCTGTGCTGTGGAACCCACTGAGTGGGCATCGCCCCCTGGACCCCACCCCAGACCATCTTGTAGACAGACAGTATAGAGGATTCTTCATGGCTCCAAGCGGAAGATAATATATTTTCCAAGCGTGCAACTGAAAAACCGAGCAATGAAGGAGCGAGGTTTTTCAGGAACACACAGAAATATTTTGTATCTTCCACAAGGCAGACATGAAGAATTCCATATTTTTTTAAGTAGAGGTTGATTCAGTCTAGTTCAGTTCAGTACTTGATTTTTAGTCGGAACTCACATGACCTTATCTTGTATCTCAAGAGGGATGCAAAGATAACACATTATTTCACTTTATCATTGAATGTGTGTTAAACCTTTTTATCTTTGCATCTCAGCAACATGCAAAGATAAAAATATTCCAGCACTACAGACCCAATGGAAAATCAACCTCTACAAGAAAGATAACCCACTGTTTAGTATGTCATAATATTAGTCAGCAGACTACTCTTCTACTATTAAGGACCTCAAGAACACCATAAACTGGGGAGGTGAATTACTGAACTAATACCAGAGTTTCAATCATTGTCTATTTTCAGGTTACAAATCTGATTAGTTGCAGTTGTCTATTTCTCATGTTAATGTTACTAATTAATTGGAAAATAGACTTATAAATACCTACCAAACATTTTTAAATTATGAACCATTGATTTTTCATATTTATTATGTTAAGAATTTGAATCAGGTTACTGAATAACCTGAAGACGGCCTATGCCAATGACGAATACCGACTTACCTTGACCTAATATTTAAAATACATTATAATAGCCAAAAGGCTTTGGTGTTCAATAATTATTTTTATTCAAACTACTATCAGTCAAAACCGTATGTCAACACGTACCGGTGGGCGGTGCAGCGATCGAGATGCTTCTTCGTAGTCATATGCACGATTTTTGTTTATACAGCAGCAACATTGTTTATAAGTACATTTCTGGTATCTTATCTATTGCCTTGAGCACTGATTCGGCATTTCCACAAATGACCGTTATCGTTCGTTTGAAGATTTGTCAACGCATCAGCCAGGATTGTCAAGTTACTGGAAGGACAATACCAATTACCAAACTAAAACCACGATAACACAACTACCAAAGATACGACCGAGATAGCTCGCACTAAAAGCTGGAGTTTTAGCAGCTTCGGGCCGCCAGGGACCGCTAGTGAGCCAGAGTAAACACCATGGCTCACTAGCGGTCCCTGGCGGCCATTTGCTGCGAAAACGCCAGCTCTTAGTGCAAGCCCGAACATCGCATACAAATTAATAACCAGTCTGGTTCAATGTAAACAAACCGTCGAAAAGCATGATGGCCGCCCAGGTTCTGTTGTTCGGCAGCTGCTATCAGCGCGCACGAGCTGTTTGTTCGAATTGCTATTGGCCGGTGATAACGATATGCTAGCGGTATAATCGATAGTTGCAGTGCTTTTAGTAGTGGGAAGCCATCTGGAGTCTACCCGATAACTTTTTGCTCCCAAGCAAATTCCTGGAGTCTTTGAATATCTCAGCAACTAGGGTGAATCTGGAGAAATGAAGTAATGGTTCAATTCAGAAAATTCTGTTCTATAGACCAGTGTCAATAACTCCAAATAAGTGATGTGAGTAGGCACACTCCCTTTAAGTAGGTGCCATAACAATTTAGCGGCCTCCCCCTCCGAAGTATCGTATCACCTGCGCAGGAATAGCCGCGCAATTAGCAACAACTGTTTTTTAACCGCACCCTCCAGATCCTCCAGATTAACCAATGAGCATGCGCAATAGGTAGGGAGACTGTGACGTCACATCCAAGTGAATTCGACCAATCAAATGAATTGGTGCGAATGGTCATTAGACTTCGGGAATTTGCCGCCGGGCCGGCCGGCCCCGCGGCGGTACAGCAAGGTGTAGCAGCGGTTCTCACCAACTTGCGGCGGCGGCGGTGTACAGCCCCTGACAGCGGACTCCCGCTCCGGCGCGCCGTGTGGGCGGAACATGCCTCCACTCGACCGAGAATTGTGAACGATTGGAGTGTCTCAGGTAAAATCGGAAGACATTCCAGGAATCTTGAAGAAATGAGCTTCCCATTGAGCATACATACTTGTATCCATCTCCTTAGATAACAAATTAAAGGGGGTAACTACCAAGCCTCTTTGCATTGCCTTAACACTGTGGAGCGGGATTCGACAGCCATGTTGATGTCACGGCTACCAAACAACTTTCGCCCCCCCCCCCCCCCCCCACCACCACCAACTTGCGCCTGCTAGGTGGCAATGCCCCTTTAAAGGGACATTGCCACCTCGCCGGCCAATATGGAGTTTTTGGTGTGTATCGGTCGATTAAGCGTGTCCGATTTCACCTGCAAAATTTGGTTCCCGAAACTCCCCCCATTACATCAAAAAATACATTTGCACTACGCATGCTTGCCAATCATTCGTAAAATTGGAATCGCCACATCACTATTTAGAATCACTTCTTTGCGGACTGTTATTTTCCTTTGAATGTTGTAAACTCAACATCACCATTCCGTCAGTGCACTTTAAAATTAAAAAGCGTATGCAGTTAATTATATTGTCAACAACCTTAGCCTCTTTCATAATAAAACAGCAAGAATTGCTATGGCTCGATTTTGGGACCGTAGGAGTTATGTGACCTATACCTTATAACACAAATATACTTGTCAAGGTCAAGTCTCGGCGAATTCGTACGCTTCGGCTTTGGGCGGGCGCCAATACCACAGCCAAACTGGATGAGAGCGGCTATCATGAATCTAGTACTGAGCACAGCTGGGACCAACGTTTTGGAGTCAGAAATAAATACAAAATGCTTTGCCGATACACTGCTTTAAAGGGATTATACGGGTTTCCGTCCTGAAAGCAAATGCACTCTTTTCAGTGGCGCACGCAGGGGGGTCAAAGGGGTCAGCTGACCCCCCCCCCCCGAAATTTCTGAGGGGCCCGTTTCTGGTAGGGGCCCGGTCTTGGTCAGGCCCGATCGAGGTAGGGGCCCGATGCTGGCAAAGGCGTGGCATGGGATGATGGGGCCCGGTCCTCGCATATTCTTGATACGGCCCGTTTTTGGTAGGGCCCGATCGAGGCAGGGGCCCGGTGTTGACAAAGGCGTGATATGGGCCCGGTCACAACAGGGCCCGGTCCTTGCATATTCTTGATGCGGGCCAGTTTCTGGTAGGAGCCGGTCTTGGTCAGGCCCGATCGAGGCAGGGGCCCGGTGCTGGGAAAGACGTGATATAGGGCCCGGTCAAAACGAAGGCCCGGTCATAACAGGGCCCGATCCTTGCAAATTCTTGATACGGGCGTATTTGATATTGATACGTATTTTTTACATTATCCATTGTTGCTTCAGGAAATGGTTTATGGCAACTTGTGGCAACATGATGGTGGGCGCGAATGATGTAGTCGAGGCGCACCAAAACCCCAACAATGATGATGATGACATAACTACCGGGGATCGGACTGCCTAACCTGCCTAACCTGTAAAATATAATTGTTGTTGTCATTTACCTGCCTAACCTGCCTAACCTGTAAAATATAATTTGTGTTGTTGTCATTTACCTCATTTCGTCAAATGTACTATCGACAGTTGTACCGCATATCAGTAGCACACGCACCTAAAATTCGCACATCAGTAGCACACGCAGTCACCTTACACGACATTGACAAGAAAATTATAATGTCTCAGGTCCCATGCTGTAGGGGGCCCGCCAAAAACAAGTGACCGAAATCCGCGAAGTTTTCTAAAAACGGGTGGGGGCCCGCTCACAAGGGGCCCGCTTTTAGGGCTCTGACCCCCCCCCCCCCAAATGGAATCCTGCGTGCGCCACTGACTCTTTTGCAGTTGTATGAGCTTTAAACACGTTTAAGACATATAACAGGGACCTCAATGCTCATTTAGTCCATTATTTCAGCAATTATCAGCGTTAAAACTTGGGCGTTTTTCGAGACTAGTATCAGATAACGAGTACTTGATCGGCACTACTGTCCACCACTTTTATCTTAAAGGAAATAGTTCACCTTTGGAAATTTTTCAGAACACGATTTTATTATATTTTTTAATACAGTTTCTTTTTTTCTTTTCAAAAATGGTCCAAGACCGCGCCAATTCAGGACAGAAGGTCGTAAATTATTAATGTTATGGTGTGCGTTATTGGTCTGCGCATGCGCCCTGGTATTGCTGGCACTCTCAGACGGTACGGTATATCATATATGCGCCGCATTCCTTCGCCAAAAAGTCAAATATCTTCGGCTGGAGTCTTTTCAGCCAAGAAAAGTTGCAGATAAGGATTTCTCAACACGGGCTACAAAACTGCTATTTCAGTTCAAAATCCCATGTTGAAGGTGAACTATTTCCTTTAAGATCAATTTTAGAGTTTTGAATTATCTGCAAGTCCTACACTGGATCACACAATTATTATGCAATTCAAAACTGACGGGACTTTGTATTACTACACACTGTTCGTTGAGGTTTTGTGTTGTTGTGGTTTTCTTATCTCCGGCCTTTAGCGTTGAGAATTTGGTGGTGGCGTATTCATTTTTTTGGCATGAAAATTCATGAAAAATATAGAATGTTATGGGTAAACTAGGTAACTGCTGGTGTCGTTGGAACAAAAGAAGTTTAATTTATTTCAAATATTGCTTATTTTACCGGAAATATGCCATAAGTGAGGTGTTTTTATTAGCATAAAAGAGATGACTGGCTCTGCCTCAGCCGGTCCTGCAGAAAATACGCGGTGGCATCACCGCGCACTTTGGAATGTCCTTACGTGCAGAAGAGGTCATTTCCAGAAAAATGTGGCTACCGTGGGACTTCTACCACCTTTATAAGTACGTTTTACTATGTAACTCAATTATTCTGGGAAAACCCCGTATAATCCCTTTAAGTGCTGCAGGAGTGTAAGAGAACCCGGTTAGCTGTCGGCCATGCATAGCCTCCAGCATCCCGTCCCTCCGTTACTTTACTCCCATTACGTTAAATGCCTCGCCTGCCACCCGGGTGTATTAAACTAGCAGCCCGTATAAGTCGTTAGGTGTTCACCGTGGATCAGTTTGGCATTCCTCGTTTCCCGGGGAAATATTTAATTCTCCTCAACTCTATATTGGGGCTCAACACACATTCCTTCTCAGACTTCCATACTCGCACCTACACAAACAACACACCACCTTGTCACGCTTCCGACACCCACACCACCTCATTATGCACATATATATATTCACAGGTATCCACACTCGTTCACGAACAACTCGTCACCTTACCGCATCTCCAGCTCTCTCACACCCACCTTCCACCGTCACAGCGAATCCTCACCACCTTACCGCATCTCCGGTACTCTCACACTCACAATTCACCGTCGCACCCAATTCACACCATACGTGCTGCACCACACCCGTCTACGCTCAGACCGCACCTTGCCCATTGATATTTGAATGCGGGACTCCAGAGCGTAGCTGAGGTCACGGCGCTCCGCACCGACTAACCTTTTTACTTCAAAAGAGCTCTTGACTTAGTGCCGGGACTTCTGCGACACCTGGGTGTCGCAGCGTTAATTTTGATGGGGATAAGAAAGCGGAAGATGTCCCGACGAGGCAGCCACGAGAAATGCCTCGATCTACCGGCACTCACTTCTGAGCTCAGCCGCCCGTCTTTCCCCGCCAGAGGCCACGTGCGGCTCGGCTGGCCGGCTCCCAGCCGTTGACCCTCTCAGACCCGAGCCACTATCACCCCAACGTAGCCTTGGAATTTGGTACGCCACATAATAATCTTACAGTAGCAAGTTTGAGCTTGAGCATACATGATTGTTATCCCCACCATTCATTTAAGTTGCTTTCTAGAAATCCTCCGGAGGTGGCAATATCCCTTTAACCCTATTTGTAACAGGGGGGGGGGCGGATTCCGCCCCCCCCCCCTCATGTTTTTCGCAGATATCTCCAGAACGGCTGGGAGCAGGCCCATGAAATTTTGGGACTTATCATAGAATTGAACTCCGCATTTGGAGTCAAAATTTTGAGTTCTTAACTTGAACAGAGGCGGTTACAGGGCACAGTTTTGGGTGGGTTCGGAGGCGACATTTGGCGAAAATACGGAAATGCGATCTTCACGGTTTCTTCCTAACTGCATCAAGTATGAAGGAGTTACATCGGCTTACCGTGATTTCAACAAGTGCAAATTAGATGATGTTAATGAAATATCATACAAAATTGCATGGCAGAGGCGGTTTCAGGGGCTTGAAAAGGGGGGGGGGTTCCAGGAAGTATTCAATGCTTGGCGGGAAGCAAATAGAGCAATGTAAGGGGAATTTATAGCTATCAAGATGTAAAAAATAGCTTCTGCTTCCATTATTTGCATAATTTATTACATATAGAGTTTCAGGGGCGTGTTCAGGAACATGAAAAGGGGGGTGACTGGCATGGTGATGACGATATGCCAGCGATAACGGCGCAATATACGTTTAGCTTATAATAATATATGCACATATGAGACCAGAATAGGGAATAAAGTCATTTTTTGCAGAGGCGCGCTCAGGAATGGAAGAAAGGGGGTCATATTATTGCAAGGAAACTAAGAGGCATGGGCGTACAACGACATAACATACTGCAGTTTTCGGATGAAACACGCACCACAGGCTACTCTACGAACGATTATAAGATAATAGGCGAGTCCAGGTAGGGTAAAAAGGGGGGTAAGCAATGTTAATTGAACTTGTAAGTGAAATAGTCACTGTTGACTAGTTAGTATCATAATAGCGGATAATATACTTATCAAAAGGTCTTGCGCCGCCCTAGTTTGGATCCTGGATACGCCTATGATGAAGTACAACATGCAAAAAGGAACTATCTATGATCAGTAACATATTTATAGTGCTGGGTAGCAACTTATCTGCGGTTAATATTTTTCCCAATTTTACCCCCCTTTTTCACTAACCTGGTACCGCCTATGGCAAAAATATGATTTATAACTGTTTTTATAATGTCTCAATCACATACCATTTCATTTATCAAAAAACAACATAAAAAAATGTTTTATTACGCATTTACTTCACCCCCATATTGAGTGACCTGCACACGCCTATGATTTTTGAATTTGCAAACGTCACCGTCATATATCAATTTCCGATTCAATCTCTATCGATTCCTATTAGTTGTGTTAAAATCGGTCGATAAACATGAAAGCTATGTTGGATCAAAAATACCACTAAAATTTGTAGTTTTTGCCCCCTGTTGCCCCCCTATCCCAAATTTATATTTTTTTGTTATTTATAAATGTAGATCGTGTTGAGGGGAACCAAACACCGTTTCATTTTTGAAAATCGGACGGGTAGATCTCGAGATCTCCGGGGGGGGGGGGGGCGGAATCCGCCCCCCCCCCCTGATACAAATAGGGGTAGCCAGGAGCCTGTTACAAATAGGGTTAATCCTCGCCCGTGCAGCGTTCGATCAGTGCGTGACCGTGCAGGGGGGGGGGAAGGGGTAGACCTTCCCCCCTAGGGTTTTGGGCAAAACCCCCCTAGGGTTTTGCCCCTAATTGGGCTAGATCTTAGATTAAAATACGAGCGTGTTGCTTGTCATGAGAGGAAGCCAATGATACCCGATTGTAAGGTCCTAGGTCATTCGGTGACCTCTGAGGTCATATCAATGACCCAAATGCCATCAAAATTGCAAATGCGTATACATTGAATCTGATCGAGCTAGAATCGTGAATGAGCATATCATAATGCTTAATGGGTGCCAAATTCGTAATCAGTGTCACAAAATGTCCTGGAAACTGCCAAACTCCAAAAAGGTCATGTCAGGTCATTTGAGGTCAGTGACCTCGGTTGACCTGTTGGGGCGCATGACCCCAATTAAACATATATTTATGCAAAATGGATCCCATATTCGAAATCATCGTCACAAAATGGCCTAGAAGCTGCCAGAAGCCAAAAAAGTAATATGAGGTCATTGGAGGTCAGTGACCTCGGTTGACCTCTGAAAAGGTCAATCGAGGTCACAATCTCAATGGAAACCACAACTGTCACCTGGAAACACCTGTGCATATGCTTCCTGTACAACAAACACTATGAAACTGCACAAGTTACAAGGATCAATACTACGGGACGCCAGTTGCACCTGCCATGACCTTGCAAAACAGGTCAAAGGTCACGGGTCATGTGACCTACAACTTAATTTTTTTCTTCAGAATATGTGTCAAATTGTTCACAAGTAGGGTACTGAAAGTTTCATCGCAATCGGTTGATATTTACGCGAGTTATTCCCAAAAAAACGAGGGGGCATCAACCCCCCACCCCACCCCCTGCACTGTCGAGGGTTAATATCATCTTTAGAACTTGCGTCAGCATATTGATAAAGTATTTTATATATGCTTAGGCGTTACTTTTTTACGTCCTATCGTTTGTGTGGTACCGTTATGACAAGGCCGCCTCCAAAACAGGTGATTGTCAGTTACCGGCTCTCGACGTCCGAGTCTTTGCAACGAAATTTGGGTATCTGAAGGCCAGGTACGTAGCCAAAGGGGGGGGGGCGTGGCCATATGCGTAGGAGCAGAGGGGGGGGGGCATGGCCCTCTCACTTTTAGGCCATTTTTGGGTCTAAAATCTTTATTTTTGCTTGGTGAGAAAAGTTGTTGATGGCAAAAGGTTCGCCAAGACGAGAACAGCCCAAATCTGCAAAGAAATATTTCATAAGGGGGTTGATGTACTCTCAAAACGAGATCACAGTTTCACTGCCCCCCCCCCCCCCCCCCACACACACACTCACACTTTTCGTGACGTTCCTACGTTTCTGGACGGGGCCATGCCCCCCCCCCCTCCCGAGCAAAACAAATTAACACTAAATACAATGAGATTCTCTGACGACCCGACCCTGCCCCCCCCCCCCCCCCGGTCAACAACATTGAGAAAAATCGTGGCTACGTGCCTGCTGAAGGCCAAAAAGTCCCCCCCCCCCCCCCCAACTGAGCGGCTGGATCCACCCCTGCCAAGAGGCCCCCAGGGTTGGCTTCGAAAGCCCTTCAGTGTCTCTGAGGGCAATTGACATGCACCAGAGTGACCCTCGCCTGGTTTGAGGGCTCCTCTGTGCAGACTAAGTTATTGATTCAGCTTTTTTTGGAACGATTCAATCATCATTCACTTTGGAATCTGAATGATTCAATCGCCGTTGGATTCACGGATAAACTTTGAGAATTGATTCTTTCCGATTCAAAGAACCAAAACAAATATTTTAATCGATTCACGTTTGATTCAACATTTAAATATATGTGGTTAATTTATATCAAATCAATACAAATGGAAACATACATACCTATATATGATCATTAAAACATTGTTACAGCAATACTATTTCAGTATAAATGAATGTAGCCACTGGGACTGTGTGTATTTGCACAATTTACCAGTGTACTTGAATCGTTAATAATCGTTAAATCTTTTGATTCAATCAGTCTTGCTTTAATGTGGGTTTTGATTCAATCATGATTCGTGAATCAAAAGATCTTGTGGTGAATCAATTATTGTTTGATTCAAAGAATTTTGATTGAACGATTCAAATCGATCCAATTAGTGTTGAATCAATAACCAGTCTGCCTCTGTGGTTTTGTGAAAGCCATTTAGCTAATGCAAATGGACAATGGTATGGCGACAATGGCGAGATTGGCTGGGCCAATCTCGGGAGGACCCAATGGCGTACCCAGGATTTACTCCAGTAGGGGGCAATTTTTGCCCACCAACCAAAGTACCCCCACCACAAAAAAAAAACTCACCGGATTTGGCCCACTATATTTTAAAAGGGCATATTTTCACATTTTTATCTTTACAAAATAAAAAAACATTCTTTTTTTTTCGACCAAAGGGGGCACGTACAGACCTTCAGGGGGGGGGGCAATTTCCCGTTTGCCCCCCCCCCCCCCCTTGTGTACGCCCATGGTGGGACCCCTGTGACCCGTAAGGGGGAGGGTAATTGCCCCACTTGCCCCCTGGCTGCGCCCCTGATTTACGGTGGGACTGCTCTCGCAATCTTTTATATGTTATCTACCGTGAATATTTTCTGGAGAATTCTGGAACTCCGCTGCGCAGTCTGCAGGCCAACACAGCGCCCGCGACAATTCGATTGGTGCAGCGCTCTGCCGCCAGTGACGTCAGATCAAGTTTTACGGGCACAGACGAGACGGCCTATATGGCGCTCCATATCGGTGTCACCCCTGTGTAAACAACGTTCTCAATCACAAAAACAAAAAAGAGTTGATGCCGAGTTTGCGCATACAATTTGTGAGCTATAACCTCATACAATTGCCCAATGAAGAGCTTGGATCGGTTTCTGGTTTGCAGAATCCGAACAGTAAGAAATTTACACTTTTATCGAAACTCAATATTCGGGGGAAAACCTTTACTTTGAAGTAAAAGACTTCATGTAAACTGGATTGTTGATAAAATATGGCCAAAATATGTAAAATTTGTACAATTTGTACTTTAAAGCATGCATTGTGAACATTTTAATATAGAAAATAATGTTTTAAAAGCACATAATGTTATCAATATCTCACATAGAAATAATGTTTATTTTACAGAAGCAGAAAATTATTTTTTTCTTTGATGCTATTCTGGCGCTGCAGAATACCGGCGCATATACGTATTTGCCCCTAGCCGAATCTGAATCAACGAGAAGTTTGTGAATTTGGACGCCCACACTTGAATGGGTGGTGTTAAATTTATTCCGGTTTTGCCAGGCTAACGTTTATTTTACAAATGTGAAGATGCAGTGATTGTAGTGAACATTGTTTGTGCCATAATTAGATTTGTAGGGTGCCAAGTTATCACTCACTAGCCAATTGAACAGAAGCTGAACAAGGTCGGCTGCAATTTGTGTTGAGCGTGTTGCTTATTGTCAATTTTCAAGAAGTGTGTGCTTTATTCGGCACATTTCCATCGCATGAAGATAAAATCGGCACTTTCAGGTCCTAGGCACTTAGTTCGCCTATGATTAAAGCCAAGAGAAGTTGTGCTGCCATTATTCTTGGAAGTCCTAGTTTCCAAATTTATTGACGTTTCTGCTATGTTGTTTTTGTGCAGATGTGACACTGAAGATGCGATGAAAGCATAAGGAGTGAGAAGAACTATGTTATGAACAGAAATTTCCTGTGGAAGATTTAATACAAATCTCCAAAGAATGGCTAATTCCATGGAGAATGGTGTCAAGGATGAACCCAAGACTCAGTTTACAGCTAGAGAGGGAACCTACAGGTTGATGACACATTCAGACTACTCCAGACAGAATAGAGTTGGATATAGCAGTACAGGACATGGAAATATTCCTGTCAGAGTATCATTTGTAACAGTAGAGGACACATGTGGCCCAAATGAGAGAATATGCTTTAATTATGGAAGAGAACTATATGTTTATGTGTACAAGGGTGTACAAAAGGTAAGTTATGTTGCATTGATTTTACTTTCAAATAATTGTCCCAAGTGTCCCATGATTAAGCACTCTTTTTGGAATTATATTTTGAATAACTTATCTTTTCAGGCACTTGTATTACTCTTTTTCTTTTCTCGGTATTGAAATATTGATGTCAGTATTGATATTCTATCAAGTTAGTTTGCTTTCTACAAGCTCTTTAGTTTCTGTTGTATTTGTGCTAACTTTTAAATTAGTGTTCTTTGCTGTTGTGCTTGGATCTATGAGCAACGGGAATATGCCAAAGGATATTATTGCTTGTTAGACTTGTTTCTTGAGAAATATGTATAGTACCTATGATCTGGAGCATTGACCAATCATCAAAATAATTATGTATTCAGTGATGAGTAAATGCTCCTGATCATGCTGTACACATTTGAAAAGAAACACTCCCTATGATTCTGATTCATCAGTGGTATTTATTGAGCAATGGAGGTATTGGTATAAGGTATTGAGCTGTGATATCACTGTGACACCATGCTCTCTAAAGATCTTGCACATTTTGCCAAGTATACTATTATCATTTGATTTGGTTGAATGTGATGAATCCATGTTTTCCTAGTCATGATAAACTTGATAAAATGATGAAATTCATTAACAGTTTTTTCATTTATCATTTACATAAGCTTAGTGTCCCACTAAGCTTCCTTAATTTATACTTAAATATACCAATGTTAATCTGGCTTATTTGGATTCCTATTCCTGTTGGTTGTTGGTCAAAATGTAGGTATACTACAGATTGGTTATTGATTCAACTTCTTTGGAATGATTCAATCACAATTCATTTTGGAACCTGAATGCTTCAATCACTGTTTGATTCATGGATACACATTTGAGAATTGATTCTTTCTGATTCAAAGAATCAATTTTTTTTTAAAATCAATTCACGTTTGATTCAACATTTAAATATATAAGTCAAATTGATGTCAAATCAATACAAATGGAAACATACATATATAAGATCATTACACAAATTTACAGCAATAATATTTAATTATAAATAAATATAGCCACTGGGACTGCATTGTATTTGCACAATTTACCATGTGCACTTGAATTGTTAAGAATCGTTAAATATTTTGATTCAATCAGCCTTGATTCCATGCAGGTTTTGATTCAATCACAATTCATGAATCAAAAGATCTGGTGGCAAATTGATTCTTCTTTAATTCAAGGAATTTTTATTGAACAATTCCAATTGATTCAATAACGAGTCTGCATTACTACACATTATTGAATTAAATGAGTATCATTAACTATGTTACATGCTGAATGTGATCTAAGGCTGTTGTTTGATAGATATATAATGCCATTTTGCTACTTAACACACACAGTGGAGAGCAGTATGTCACTAACATGCAGTGGGGGGGGGGGGGGCACTTTAGTGCCCCCCCCCCCCCCCTCCTAAGATCTCTGAAAGTATGAGAGCTAAAATGATAAACTTGCTGGGTAGGTAGGTGCTATGATTATCTACATTTTCAAAAATTTGTGTGACCTTCGGTCAATATATTCAAGGTCAAACGAGGTCACGATGGTCAAATCTGACCAAATGTCACATTTTTTTTAATTTGACCGCTGTTTCATCACAGATCACCAGCAATGTGTCCGAAGTTGTTTCCAGGGATGAACATTGACATTGGCTACCGCATGGCGTTTGAATCATCCCGATCCGACTGTTAGTTCCGAAGATATCGTTTTGCCGACCTCGATTCTGGACGCCATCTTCAACTGCAAATCCATATAACTCAAAAATGTATCGACCGATTTTCATTTTTTGCGTCAAACGATCCGCTATTGAGTTGGCGTTAATGTCGCGCTAAAACACCGCCCTGCTCCTCTTCGTTTTCGAGCTATTCACGAAAAACGTGTGTGTGTGTGTGTGGGGGGGGGGGGGGGGCACAAAGGTGCCCCCCCCCTCCACTGCGGGTGTTAAATTATGTGTATTTAAGTGAAAGCAAGTGAAATGAAACAAGTTTTTCAGTAAATATTCTTTTCTATGAATTCACTCATTTTTTGTTGTGGAAATACAACTAGAACTAGCCAGTGCACCAGTTTCAGTTAATTTATTGTGATATTGCACACTTTGCTTTGATAAGCATTGTTATATAAGTATGTGATTCTATTTGTTTAGATAAAATTGACATATTGTATGAATCCCAGTAATGGTCAGGACTCAGGTTATGCCAAGGTTGTTCAATCAATGCATTTCTGAGCACTTCCTGCTTTTGTGATGCTGGTCAGAATTGTTTTGCCACATGTTAACTTTCCTCTTGTAAACCTGTATAGCTAGATCACCCTCAAATCATATAATGGAAAGAATGTTCTCACACCATTCTAATTTATAACCCTTCGAATACCAACCATCTGCATTTGACTCCCATTCCACTCAACATCCTCACCCGTTATATGCTCCACGCAAGTCACAGCTCTGACCTGACAGTGTGGGTGTGGGTGTGGGTGTGGGTGTGGGTGTGGGTGTGGGTGTGGGTGTGGGTGTGGGTATGGGTGTGGGTGTGGGTGTGGGTGTGGGTGTGGGTGTGGGTGTGGGTGTGGGTGTGGGTGTGGGTGTGGGTGTGTGTTCTGGCTCAACATTCAGTGCTCATGTACTTCACAGGCGGTGGATCTGACCAAGCCGGTTGACAAGCGGGTGTACAAGAGCACGAGTCCGACGTGTCACGACTTCGGCGTGTCCAAGGGCTCGCCGGACTCCGCGTCCCTCCTGGTCGGCTTCACTGGTGGCCAGGTGCAACTGATTGACTCGGCCCGACAGGACGCGCACTGCATCTTCAATGACGAGGTAACGGGGCGGTCGAGACATGATTACCGCACTGCGTCTTCAATGACGAGGTAACGGGGCGGTCGAGACATGATTACCGCACTGCGTCTTCAATGACGAGGTAACGGGGCGGTCGAGACATGATTACCGCACTGCGTCTTCAATGACGAGGTAACAGGGCGGTCGAGACATGATTACCGCACTGCATCTTCAATGACGAGGTAACGGGGCGGTCGAGACATGATTACCGCACTGCGTCTTCAATGACGAGGTAACGGGGCGGTCGAGACATGATTACCGCACTGCGTCTTCAATGACGAGGTAACGGGGCGGTCGAGACATGATTACCGCACTGCGTCTTCAATGACGAGGTAACGGGGCGGTCGAGACATGGGTACCGCGTATGTGACCAGGGGGGGGGGGGGATGGGGCTGGCGGATGGGATACCGCGCACTGCGTCTTCAATGACGAGGTAACGGGGCGGTCGAGACATGGGTACCGTGTATGTGACCAGGGGGGGGGGGGGATGGGGCTGGCGGATGGGATACCGCGCACTGCGTCTTCAATGACGAGGTAACGGGGTGGTCGAGACATGGGTACCGCGTATGTGACCAGGGGGGAGGGGATGGGGCTGGCGGATGGGATACCGCGCACTGCGTCTTCAATGACTAGTTAACGGGGGGATTTAGACATGGAGGCTGTGTTCATGACGACCAGGGAACACAGGGCAACTCACACTTTGTCTTCAACGATGAGGCAACGGGGCAGCCGAGACGCGTCTCCAGACGCTGACCACTGCGGTGCACCAGTGGAGTGGAGGACATGATCGGCCGGTGCCAGACTAAGTCAGCCGCCATGGCACGGCTAGTCGTCTCGATAGCTGCGCACAACTACTGCGCATCTGTTGGTGTTAACGGTTCATGAAAAGGGCATGGGTTGACCCTGTGATTTTCGCCTAACATGGACTGAGGCTCTCCCTTACTTAAACTTAAAGTTGGTTTCTGTCTCGCCTTGCCCAAATTCTCATCTTTTGTTCAGTACTTGAATGCAGACAGGTGGACGATGCAAGTTGTTAACTATCTGCCCAGATAAGCTACAGTTAACTATCTGCCCAGATGAGCTACAGTTAACTATCTGCCCAGATGAGCTACAGTTAACTATCTGCCCAGATGAGCTACAGTTAACTATCTGCCCAGATGAGCTACAGTTAACTATCTGCCCAGATGAGCTACATTTAACTATCTGCCCAGATGAGCTACAGTTAACTATCTGCCCAGATGAGCTACAGTTAACTATCTGCCCAGATGAGCTACAGTTAACTATCTGCCCAGATGAGCTACAGTTAACTATCTGCGCAGATGAGCTACAGTTAACTATCTGCCCAGATGAGCTACAGTTAACTATCTGCCCAGATGAGCTACAGTTAACTATCTGCCCAGATGAGCTACAGTTAACTATCTGCCCAGATGAGCTACAGTTAACTATCTGCACAGATGAGCTACAGTCAACTATCTGCCCAGATGAGCTACAGTTAACTATCTGCCTAGATGAGCTACAGTTAACTATCTGCCCAGATGAGCTACATTTAACTATCTGCGCAGATGAGCTACAGTTAACTATCTGCCCAGATGAGCTACAGTTAACTATCTGCCCAGATGAGCTACAGTTAACTATCTGCCCAGATGAGCTACAGTTAACTATCTGCCCAGATGAGCTACAGTTAACTATCTGCCCAGATAAGCTACAAACTTTAAACTATTCGGACAGATGGAAATGGAAGAAGCCGCAAGGCGTAATATAGGTTAATTAATTCAGCATCTTTTTAATTACAATAGCATGAGCGAAGGCTACTTTTTCCATCTGTATTTTATCTGCACAATGCTCATCACAGCCATCCATCATATATATATTCGGACAGATGGAAATGGTTTGTCTGACTCGTCTTGTCTATTATAACAGCAATGCACGGTGACACTGCCGGACGTGATGTGTGTGTGTGTGTGTGTGTGTGTGTGTGTGTGTGTGTGTGTGTGTGTGTGTGTGTGTGTGTGTGTGTGTGTGTGTGTGCGTGCGTGTGCGTGTGCGTGTGCGTGTGCGTGTGCGTGTGCGTGTGCGTGTGCGTGTGCGTGTGCGTGTGCGTGTGCGTGTGCGTGTGCGTGTGCGTGTGCGTGTGCGCGTGCGCGTGCGCGTGCGCGTGCGCGTGCGCGTGCGTGTGCGTGACACGTGGGCCGACAGTGGCACATTCACGTCGTGGTATGTACTGTTACACGGTATCCCGGGGATGTAACCACTCATCAAACATGATAGCTCATTGTTTACAGCTCACTGATTGCGACCGGCAGTATCTCTCCTGTTGACTTTCCGAGTGTGACTAGTTCTTATGATTCGAGGCCATTGTTATAAAAAAAATCGAGCCGTGGCTCGATAAAAAAAAAATGGCCTCAGGACTGGAAATTTGTTATGTTTGGGCAGTGTGTAAAATACCTGCATATTATTTGGCTTTGCTGCTGCAATACCGAGGTGCTGTTTCGACGCTAAACATCTCCCGCGCCGAGTCCTGAGGCCATTCTTGAAGATAAAAAAATCGAGCCACTGCTCGATTTTTGTTGTAAGAATGACCTCTGATCATTGGTGTTTGCTCATAGTGACCTAGGCATTTCGAGGACGATATTCTTATTTGGTTCATCTTTGAGCTATTTTGTGAATCAAAGCAGTACAATTGCCGGAAAACTTGCGATGGACAAGGAAATATTCAAATTTGTCAGATTTGTAGTATTCACACACATTTGTTCCACTGATTTGTGGTCTCGGTAATGGTGAAATACAACCTGTGTTGTTTTTACATGGTTCTGCCAGTTATTCTTCGTATAGTATTGCGCGATTCATCCGTTCTTATGTCATTCTTAAACTGTTCTCTGTACAGTATTGCACCGGTCGTCCTCTTCACCTCTCGGTCTAGTGGGAGCCGTGTTCCATAGCCTAACCAGGAGCCGTGCTCCATAGCCTAACCAGGAGCCGTGTTCCATAGCCTAACCAGGAGCCGTGTTCCATAGCCTAACCAGGAGCCGTGCTCCATAGCCTAACCAGGAGCCGTGTTCCATAGCCTAACCAGGAGCCGTGTTCCATAATTTAGTGGAGTCGTGTTCCATGGGCCTTGGCCTAGTGGGAGCCGTGCTCCATAATTTAGTGGAGTCGTGTCCCATGGGCCTTGGCCTAGTGGGAGCCGTGCTCCATAATTTAGTGGAGTCGTGTCCCATGGGCCTTGGCCTAGTGGGAGCCGTGCTGCATAATTTAGTGGAGTCGTGTCCCATGGGCCTTGGCCTAGTGGGAGCCGTGCTCCATAATTTAGTGGAGTCGTGTTCCATGGGCCTTGGCCTAGTGAGAGCCGTGCTCCATAATTTAGTGGAGTCGTGTCCCATGGGCCTTGGCCTAGTGAGAGCCGTGCTGCATAATTTAGTGGAGTCGTGTCCCATGGGCCTTGGCCTAGTGGGAGCCGTGCTCCATAATTTAGTGGAGTCGTGTCCCATGGGCCTTGGCCTAGTGGGAGCCGTGCTCCATAATTTAGTGGAGTCGTGTCCCATGGGCCTTGGCCTAGTGGGAGCCGTGCTCCATAATTTAGTGGAGTCGTGTCCCATGGGCCTTGGCCTAGTGGGAGCCGTGCTCCATAATTTAGTGGAGTCGTGTCCCATGGGCCTTGGCCTAGTGGGAGCCGTGCTCCATAATTTAGTGGAGTCGTGTCCCATGGGCCTTGGCCTAGTGGGAGCCGTGCTCCATAATTTAGTGGAGTCGTGTCCCATGGGCCTTGGCCTAGTGGGAGCCGTGCTCCATAATTTAGTGGAGTCGTGTCCCATGGGCCTTGGCCTAGTGGGAGCCGTGCTCCATAACGGACAACGGATCTAACGCCGCGCAGGATGCGGGTCGGCGCCGATAGCACACTATCCGCCGACCGCGAGCGCGGCGTCCGGCCGGCCGTCCTGCACTGCTTCCCACTCCGCTCACCAGGTGGCAGGCAGACTGATCAGCCCGTCTCGGCGTCCCGTTGGCAACCGTCTCGGTGTCCCGTTGGCGACCGTCTCGGCGTCCCGTTGGCGACTGGGGCCCGCCCGTCTCGGCGTCCCGTTGGCGACCGTCTCGGCGTCCCGTTGGCGACGGGGGTACGACGTGACGGACGGAGGCTTCCTTTTGGCTATCTGCGTATTCCGCTATCGCACTGCGATCCGCTGCTGTCCGCCGTGTCAGCGTCCGTGTGGCGTCTGTAGCAGAGTCATGACTCTGAGAGTATATGTAGCAGAGTCATGACTCTGAGAGTATATGAAGCAGAGTCGTGACTCTGAGAGTCTATGTAGCAGAGTCATGCCTGAGAGTCTATGTAGCAGAGGCATGACTGAGAGTCTATGTAGCAGAGTCATGACTCTGAGAGTCTATGTAGCAGAGTCGTGACTCTGAGAGTCTATGTAGCAGAGTCATGACTCTGAGAGTCTATGTAACAGAGTCGTGACTGAGAGTCTATGTAGCAGAGTCGTGACTCTGAAAGTCTGTGTAGCAGAGTCATGACTCTGAGAGTCTATGTAGCAGAGTCATGACTCTGAGAGTATGTAGCAGAGTCGTGACTGAGAGTCTATGTAGCAGAGTCGTGACTCTGAAAGTCTGTGTAGCAGAGTCATGACTCTGAGAGTCTATGTAGCAGAGTCATGACTCTGAGAGTCTATGTAGCAGAGGCATGACTCTGAGAGTCTATGTAGCAGAGTCATGACTGAGAGTCTATGTAGCAGAGTCGTGGCTGAGAGTCTATGTAGCAGAGTCGTGACTGAGAGTCTATGTAGCAGAGTCGTGACTCTGAGAGTCTATGTAGCAGAGTCATGCCTGAGAGTCTATGTAGCAGAGTCGTGACTCTGAGAGTCTATGTAGCAGAGGAATGACTGAGAGTATATGTAGCAGAGTCGTGACTCTGAGAGTCTATGTAGCAGAGTCATGACTGAGAGTCTATGTAGCAGAGTCGTGACTCTGAGAGTCTATGTAGCAGAGTCGTGACTCTGAGAGTCTATGTAGCAGAGTCATGCCTGAGAGTCTATGTAGCAGAGTCGTGACTCTGAGAGTCTATGTAGCAGAGGCATGACTGAGAGTCTATGTAGCAGAGTCGTGACTCTGAGAGTCTATGTAGCAGAGTCGTGACTCTGAGAGTCTATGTAGCAGAGCCGTGAGGAGTCGGTCGTATGGGTTGAAATAGACATCCACGGAGGGGCCGGGGGCATGCACCCACGGGCGGTAGACGTCTGTTTGTTAAGACGTTAGTTCTATAGGGAGACAATGTATGGATTGTGCACCAGCTGAGATGGTCACAGCTTGACTTATTGGTTGACATATCCTCACCAAGTGTGGGCTGCTGATGGCATTCTATGACCCTGACAACGTTTTGAGGACACAACACGCGATCAGCTGTCTCCTATGATGCAAAGTTTCGGTTGCAGTATCGAAGTTTGCCGCCAGTTGCTAATGAAGTTAAGTCGTCCACAGGGATTTTCCTATTCATATGTTGACCTTACTTATGTATGCCGTCTTATTTGACATAGTCAGGCATTCATCGTAGGTTCTGTTCTTAAGACCGACCTTTGGGCCAGTATAAGTCGATGCCAGACTGAGAGCTGTTGGAGCTGCTGGAGACTGCCATCTGGCTGTCATTGACCGTCACAAAGCCGCCATAAGACGTCACTGATGACCGAGCCGCCATAAGACGTCACCGAAGACCGAGCCGCCACAAGACGTCACCGATGACCGAGCCGCCATAAGACGTCACCGATGACCGGGCCGCCATAAGACGTTACCGATGACCGAGCCGCCATAAGACGTCACCGATGACCGGGCCGCCATAAGACGTCACCGATGACCGAGCCGCCATAAGACGTCACCGATGACCGAGCCGCCATAAGACGTCATCGATGACCAAGCCGCCATAAGATGTCACCGATGACCGGGCCGCCATAAGACGTTACCGAGCCGCCACAAGACGTCACCGATGACCGAGCCGCCATAAGACGTCACCGATGACCGGGCCGCCATAAGACGTTACCGATGACCGAGCCGCCATAAGACGTCACCGATGACCGGGCCGCCATAAGACGTCACCGATGACCGAGCCGCCATAAGACGTCACCGAAGACCGAGCCGCCACAAGACGTCACCGATGACCGAGCCGCCATAAGACGTCACCGATGACCGGGCCGCCATAAGACGTTACCGATGACCGAGCCGCCATAAGACGTCACCGATGACCGGGCCGCCACAAGACGTCATCGATGACCAAGCCGCCATAAGACGTCACCGATGACCGAGCCGCCATAAGACGTCATCGATGACCAAGCCGCCATAAGATGTCACCGAGCCGCCATAAGATGTCACCGATCTCTCCCCCCCCCCCCCCCCCTCAGGTTTTTCGAGGATAGCCAAAAAACGGCGGCGCTGCGCTCCGTTTTTAGCACAGCTGCTCGGGCATCAATTGCGCATATTATGTAAAACAAAAATACCTCGGGTCATCTCAGGTCAGGTCACCATACCAGGTCACGTGACCCTACCTCCAAAAAACTTGTGGTCGCACCACAGTCACAGTTTTTGGATGATCGGTTTTACACTTACAGGATTTCATGTCATATATATATATATATATATATATATATATATATATATATATATATATATATATATATATATATATATATATATATATATATATATATATATATATATATATATATATATATATATATATATATATATATATATATATATATATATATATATATATATATATATATATATATATATATATATATATATATATATATATATATATATATATATATATATATATATATATATATATATATATATATATATATATATATATATATATATATATATATATATATATATATATATATATATATATATATATATATATATATATATATATATATATATATATATATATATATATATATATATATACATATATATATATATATATATGTATATGTATATGTATATATATATATATATATATATATATATATATATATATATATATATATATATATATATATATATATATATATATATATATATATATATATATATATATATATATATATATATATATATATATATATATATATATATATATATATATATATATATATATATATATATATATATATATATATATATATATATATATATATCTACAATTCGTTTATCTTGGATTTGTATATCATTTAGCTAAGGTCGGGTCAATTTCGTGACCTCCCTATTATATGTCGATGGGGAAATACTAAAATGCTTCCTATTCCAAGGATACGCAAGACATCAGTCTAATTCCTTCTGGATCATGTTATTATAGGCCATTCTTGATGACCTAGGTGTCATTTTTGTTCAGTGATCCCTACAGGGTCAGCCGAGGTCATCCGAGGTCACCAACAGTTGTAAGTCAATAACTCGACACAATGACGATAGAGAAGTGAAACCGACACTAATGTGGTTGTCTCGCCTAGGTATGTCTTCCCATATGTAACATGACTTACTTGGGTCACCACTTGACCTTGACCTGAGGTAAAATTTTGAAGTTGACCTAACCTAGTCAACATTAATATGAGTCGAAGCACCTTGACGAGACAAACACGATGACATCAAAATTATGGCCTTGTCTTTATTCGGAAAAAAGCTATTCTTGAAAAACTTTTGTACAAAATAGCCTTTTTGACATTTGATGAGCTGATTTGATGAGCCTAAACTATTGACCTGAGCTATGAGCTAAAATCTGAGGACACCTTGTTGATTGCATGTTTCAATAGCTGTCCATTGCTGTTTCCGTCTGTTCCTAGCTAGCATAGTTCCTGTGATATCTGGAGGTTTCTGGAGCGGAGTCCTAAAACTGGGAAATTTGAACTTTGATGACCTCTGGTGACCTCAATATTGGCTTTAGGTAAACAATATCTGAAGTACTTTCGAATGTGCTTGTCGAGAGATTCCGAACGCGTTTTTCAGAGTCTTTTTAGTCTTTTTAGTTTTCGAGTTAGATGGGGGTGTCTAACCCCCTGGCACGGCGAAGGTGGCGCCGAGCACCGGTACGGCGCGGGTTAAGGCACAAGAGGTCATCAACGGTTACGCATGTCCCATGCGTCACCGTCTTGCCCCAAGACGAAAGGCGTGCTTTCGATGAAGTGAGCCAAACCCAAAAACGAACATGAACCCATCAATGAGCAATAGACCTTTTCCTATTTCAGATTGACCTTTCAGTTGGCTTGAATTGTCTGGAAGACAAGTGTTGAGAGAAAGAATGCTCCTGGTCCATTTTAGCACTGAAATTATTTTAAAAAAAACGCTTAAAAAACAGACTTACTTATATCTCTGGAAAGCGAAGCAGAAATTGTGTCGCCTTCTGAGTTCACTGACCATATGTAGCTTGTTTTGTAGAGCATAGCAGTTTTCCCCCTAACAATTTAGATTCCGAGAACGTTGGGAGGGGCGTTTTACCCCGGCGGGGCGTCTTGCCTCACCCTACCCTGATTACCGAGCGGGTTCGAAGCGCCCGTGAGGTTTCTCGTCAACTTACTAGACAAATTTACATTTGCCCCGGCCCGACCCGGTCATACAGACGCTTTTCGGAAGCTAATAACTTTGCAACCACTGCTCTGATTGAGATTGGGTTTTCACCATTGGATAGGTCCATCAAATCAATTTTGTTTTTGGTATGGTGCGTTCTGATAGAGGTGGTACCACAGTGCAGTGCAGTTGGCACACGCGAACGTCGAAATGAACACAAATCCAAGGCCGTATCAGAGCACAAATCCTTGCAAAAATGATTCTTGATAAAAAATGGCTATATTATTCTAAGCATTGATTTATACGCTGAAGCATGCAGCGCTCAGGACGTACTCCCTTTTGGCGGATTTGAGAAAGGAGATCATGAACAATTTAATAAAATTGTTGTAGGCGAGCTATGGCATATTTGAGCGTGATGAATATAAGTATGTGAATAAGTAACCTTCTGCTCATGTTATATCTTAATTAAACTTGAAATCGGTATACAAAAATACATTAATATATTTCGACTTGCGTCATCCTCAGAATGCGTCAGAATCGAATTGCGTCATCTTCATTCATATACTTAATTTAATACAACTTAATTTTTGTGTTATACCTTATATACCAGGGATTTCAGGAAAGTAGGCTAAAGGATTGAAGCCTGTGATTTCCCACTCAGTACATTACTGTGACCCCTCTCTTGTCTTGAACATACGGTCTTGCCAGTGTTTGTCCAGTCTGTTTTTGAAGCTGTTTGTTGAATCAGCGCTGACCACTTCATCCGGTAGGCTATTCCAGGAGTTGATGACTGGATGAGAGAAGAAACGTTGGCGAATCACCTTGCTGGCCACTGGTTTCAACAGCTTCCTAGTGTGTCCCCTTGTGATGACATCCTCTGGAGCCAAAACGAAGAAACTTGTGGGATCCATCCTTATCTTGTTGGTCAGGAGCTGGTGCACCACAACCATGTCTCCTCTCTCACGTCTGTAGCACATGCTTGGCATTCTCAGCTGCTACAACCTTTCTTGGTATGGGAGATGCTTGAGTGACTTCACCATCTTGGTTGCCCTTCCCAGTACCCTCTCCACTTTGTCTTGATCACCACAGAAGGTGGGTCCCCATACACTGTTTCCATACTCAAGGATGGGCCTCACCATTGCTTTAAACAAGAGTGGAACAGTAACATCCTCTATTTCAGGTCCAAGAAAGTTCGTCTGATGATGCCTAGGGTGCGGAAGGCTTTGGCAACTGTAGCAGCAGTGTGCCCATGAAACAGCAGTGATCTGTCAACAAGGAGGCCCAGGTCTCTTTCTTCTGTGGTGACTTCAAGCTTTTGGCCAGCCATCATATAGTCAAAAGCTTGGTTTGAGGCGCCGATGTGCATGACTTTACACTTTGCAGTGTTAAGTGGTAGTTGCCACCTTTCTGTCCGTGCTACCAGGGTATCTATATCTCTTTGGAGTGCTTGTACATCACTCTGGCTTCCTACTGGTCTGTGCACCTTGGTATTATCGGCGTAAATCTTCACAGAGCTTCTGATGTCTTTTGGGATGGAGTGTACGGCTGCCACGAACAAGGTGGGCCCAAGAACACTACCTTGTGGCACTCCACTGATGACCTGTACCCGGTCAGAGGCTGTCCCTTCCAACACAACTCTCTGCTTTCGATCAGTAAGAAAGCCTTGTATCCAGTTCAGCAATTGACCTCTTATACCGAGAGCTTCAAGGGTGATGAGTAGTCTTTTGTGAGCTACAGAGTCGAAAGATTTTTGAAAGTCAAGATACATTGTGTCTACTGGTGTACCAGCGTCCAGGTTACTGGTCCAATCATCCATGACTTGCAAGAGCTGATATACACATGATGATTTACACATGATGATATACATGATACACATGTTGGCATGCATTGAGGCCTGACAATTTTTCTGGAGGACTAAAATTACTATTTGTTACTACCACGTGTGCTCCCTTACCGTTTCATATTTCAAACCTGTTTTAGCTTTACCAGAGCGCGCTCGCTCGGTCATCGCCCAAAAAGGCGTTTTACTGGTGTTTATTTTAATGGCATGAGTAAAATCAGATTCGATTCTTTGTGTGAGACTGAATTTCAATTTAGCGGATAGTTCAGTGTTTTGAGTGTTAAGACATTTATCTTTTTTATTTTGGGAAAGTAAGAAACGGAGCACTTCTTTTACCGTTGCTTTTGGCATTTTATGAAAACGATATATTTTGTTTAGGCCATATCATACTGTAAAAATCAAAACAGATCTTAAATATATTTTCGACCTTTAGTTTTCTTCAGAAGATAAGATTACTAGTGCAGGCAAGGTGAGATAAAACAGTGCAATCCGATGCAAAAATAATTACTGGGCCGATATTTGATGGTAGAACTTGATATCATAACGATGGTTGTAACGGCGTCCCGCACTCTGGTGGCCCCGCGTGCCCCCCGAGCTGCGGTGGCTGGCCGCACTACGGACACGCGCGCTTTCACAGTAAATCTATCTGAGTTGGACATTGTGCCGTCGCGGGCCCGGTCTCCGCTGGCCAGCCGAAACTGCGAGGCAACACCAAAATCAAGACGTTAGGAGAGGACACTAGCCTCTCGTCAGAGGACACTAGCCTCTCGTCGGTGACACACTCCTCCCCTGTGTTCGACTATAGGATACCTAGCCTCTCGTCGGTGACATACTCCTCCCCTGTGTTCGACTATTATAGGAGGACGCACAATCACTGAACACCGACCTAGTACCGCGACATGTTCACTAGGAAGCACTAATACAAGCTCACACTATTCACTACTATCTAATTAGATGATTAGATGATTAGATGATTAGATGATTAGATGATTAGAGAACAATGTTGCTACGCCGAGGGGCTGTGTTTCGACCGGCATTGGGTGTTCGGTTTTGATGATGGCGTCTTGGGTTGTGTATTTCATGACTGATTGCGGTTGGCATTTATATGCATTTATATGCATGTATAGGCATTTATAAGTATTTATAGGCATTTATAGACATTCCTGATATAAACGATTTGCGCTGACACTATAATTTTTTACGTCGATTTTGAAATCATATTTTGGTGATGTAAAATCATGCGGCTCGATATATGTGAGGAGTATATTCAAGATGAATCTCATGTTCGGTTGAACAGTTTCCAATGTGATGAAACACTCAATGTCCAAACACCAATAACCTTTTACTCCAATTGCACACTGAAGTGACACAATAGTTTTTTATCGGGAGAAGCGTTCATGCTCGCTGCTCATATGAGAGAACACTTTCTAATTATGTTCATAGTTGTGTAATTATAATAGTTTCGTCGTTCTGTCTTAGAAGTGAAAAGCAGTGTTACATTGTATTTTCCTTCTAAGAATCTCGCTTCAGTTTTGTATGGGTCTTGAGTTAAAAGAGAGGTGATTTTTCTTCAGGACACGTGGATGATAAGATAAACTTCAATAAACTTCAAAATATGCACACATAAATGAGTTCGATATCTTTCGACAGCCAATGACCACGGCGGCGCAAAATGTACTAAATGTCTGTAGTGTTGTGCTCAAGCTCCGTTGTATCCGTTCAGCGTACCGTCGTCGTCGATCACGACCTTTTCTGCACCCCTCGTGTCCCTGCTCTAACGGCGTCCCGCCCTCCTCGCAGCAACTCATCGAGAAGACCAGGGTCACGTGCGTCAAGTGGCTGCCCAACACGCCGCACCAGTTCCTCGCCTCGCACGCCAGCGGACATCTGTACCTGTACTCCGAACGCCTCCCGTGCGGCCCGGCCGCGCCCACCTACCAGACCTTCAAGCAGGGCGACGGCTTCACTGTGTCCACCTGCAAAGCCCGCAGTACGCGAAACCCGCTCTACCGCTGGGCGGTGGGCGAGGGGGCGGTAAATCGCTTCGAGTTCTCACCCTGCGGCCGGCACCTGGCGACGGTGTCCCAAGACGGGTGCCTGCGCGTGTTTCGGTACGACAACATGGAGCTGGCCGGGGTAGCTCGCAGCTATTTCGGCGCTCTGACCTGCGTGGCCTGGTCGCCGGATTGTCGGTACGTCGCCGCCGGCGGAGAGGACGACCTGCTGACCGTGTGGAGCGTGGCGGAGCGGCGCGTGGTGGCGCGCGGCCGCGGACACCGCTCCTGGGTCGCAGACGTCGCCTTCGATCCGTTCACGAGCATGGTGGACGGCGGTGGAGAGCCGGCAGCCAACGGGAATGGGTACTCGTCAGACGAGGGTGGCGCCGCGCCGCCGCCGCCGCCGCCACCGCTGATCTCCTACAGAATCGGCTCTGTCGGCCAGGACACGCAGCTCTGTCTGTGGGAGTTGACCGATGATGTCCTGCGCAGGCCGTACGGCCGCAGCCGCGCCAGCGTGGCTGGCAGCGCGACCGAGCCGGCTCCGCCACCGGCCGCCACCGGGTCGCTCTCCGCCCGCCTTTCCTCTCTGGGGCTCGGCGGCGAGCAGCGGCGGGAGCCCGGCCGCCGGCTGGGCATCCTCCTCGGCGGTCATCGAGCCGAGAAGGCTGCCGAGCGCGCCGGCTCGGCGGCCGGCGGCGGTGCCGCGCAGCGCCGTGAGCGCGATCGGCTGATCGGCACTCCCGGCTGTCCCCGGCTGGCCGACTGTCCGATCCTTGAGCCGCACGTCAGCTGCCGCGTGTCGCACGAGCGGCTGACGGCGCTGACCTTCCGCCGCGACTGTCTGGTGACCGCCTGCTGCGACGGCTACGTCTGCACCTGGGCCCGGCCCGGCACGAGCACTGTGAGTATACAGCGCACTGCGCCGCGCGCCGACAGCAGGCATCACTCGGCTCTGGCAGTGGACCGCAGACCACCTGCAGCTACACAGCTGATAGGGACCGGTTTAACTCGTGTAGCATTTCATCTCGATTGGTTGATGACTGGGATGTGTTACATGTATCCTTTCATTGGTGTTGCTGGGTTTTCCGTATTCATTGCTGGTAGTCCATTGGCTTGGTTAGAGCCTAGAGGCACACATGAATGTGTCTTAGATGTCGGCTGCTCTGTATTGAATTTCCGTTGCCGATTGTATGTTTCGTTTCGCTGGGTACGCATGTTACATACTCCTGCAGTCGAACGGACCCCCAGTTGTTGAAGAGGGGCGTGAACAAAAGTCATTGGCTCTCTCAAAGCGCATATTGGTTCAATTTCTTACCAGTAATTAGGCGCAACATTAAATCCTGCTTCAAGATGTAATGATATCCTTTGTTAATTTATTCGATAGCCGGCTTGCTTGTTAAACACGGACAAACATTGTTGCTTCAAGTGCATTCTGGCAGTGGCAGGCCACCACAATCTAATGACGTATCTAATCGTAGATCACATGCCCAAAATCCGATTTGATTCGCGGTTATTTGAAAAATATAATTATTGAACTAAAAGGAAGGTGAAACGATAAAAGGTATTTTTTTCTCGGCTCATTGGTCACCTCCAGTGCTGACTAGCATAAAGTGATCTTTCTGGATAACCCAAGGACACAATGTCAGTTTGCCGTCCACATGACTTGGGTGACTTGTTCAATGTTCAACTGTCCGTTGACTTCTCTGGTGATCTGTCAAGCGACTTGTCAGATGACCTGTTGTGACCTGCCTGATAACTTGTCCGGTGACCTGTCCGCTGCCTTGTTTGGTAACCTGTCATGTGCTTTATCCAATGACCAGTCGGTTGATCTACCCCGTGGCCTATATGATTACCTACCTGGTGACCTGTATGACGACCTACCTGGTGACCTGTATTGTGAGTTGTTTGCTGACCTCCGTGTCATCTGTTGCAGGGCGTGCAGGCCGCGTGCTCGGCCTCCAGTCCGGCGGCGACGCACGGGGACACCAGCACTGTAGTGTGACGCCAAGGCCGGGAGCACAGCCGGTCCCATCTGTGATAGCGCACGGGCACGCCACCTGTGGAGCGCTGGCGGAACTCGAGTCTGCCGGTCGTCCCGGAAGATGGCGCGCGGAGCGGAGACGGGCGCAGTGTCGGGGCTATGCCAGCCAGTGGTGCGTCTGGCGGCTGCCGTCGGGCTGCGAGTCGGGTTACGCTGCTCACTCGTGACCGCCTCACTCGCGCGCGTGCAAGATATTTATAGTGAAATATATGGTGCTTCGATTGTGTCGTCTGTTTTCAGTGGCCGTGCGAGTGAAGGGCGGTTCCAGCTGGCTGAATACCGATATGGAGCATAGTCTGTACAGTCGGTCTCATAATAATCTTCCCTTGACACCACGTGGCGCTACGGTCGCGATAGGCACACAAAGGGTGGTTTCCCCACCGTAGGTTGGTACCCATTGTGGCTGTCCGGCAGATGCGTGACCTGGGGAGGGGTAGGGAGGGAGTGCGGGGTGCTGTGGGAAGAGAATGCGCCGCGACCCGGGTGGTGGTCAGGGCCGTCTGCCTCGAGGGTCAAGAGGTCGTCTGTCCTGAGCTGGCAGGGATCCAATATTGGAGACTGCATAACAGTGTTCATCACATCAGCCCAAATAGCTCAGTCGGTAAGCTGTCTACTAGCGTATTCGTAGATTGGTCGTGGATTCGAACCGCGCTGGCACCAGGCGCTTTTACGTGCATTTATTTCTTAATCGTGCCACGTGTCATGTGCATTGTGCAATGCAGAACCCCGAAATTACGAATGCAAACGTCAACCTGATGATTCTACACGGAAAAGCAGAAAAATGCAGTGGGCCTCGCACTGATATGTTCGCATTACGCCGCTCCGTCCTTCACGCTCCACAAACACCCGGGCGGGTTTATATCCATTAACCCGCGACTTACGGGGGGGCTATTTTTTGCCCCCCCCCCGTTATTTTGCAATAACTTTTAAACCAACACTAGTATCGTCACCAAACTTGCAGTACCTTATCTCACATCAATTCTACACATGCTGGCCAAAGGAAAAAGATGAAGTTATGATAGGTCAACCGGGAATGACGTCAGAGTGACGTCATGTTCTTCGGTTTTTGTTGAAAAATAATGGTTTGCAGAAAACGCTGTCAAAGGTACAATGTTAGAGATAAATTAAATTATCTTAAATCAAATTACTGACAATAGACCGGGATATCAAACTGCTATCTCGGATTTTTTAGTTTTTTGTATTCAAAATTTTGAGAAATCCAAATACATTTTGTTTTGTTTTTACAAAATTTTCAAAAAAAATCACCATTTTCCCAAAACCGGAATATATGTGATCGATACGTATTCGGTGAATATGTGTGCCAAATTTGAAGTCGATATCTTCAAAATTTACTGACTTATGACCTTTAAATGACAAAAATCGACCACCTCTCACAGCATTACTATGCATACAAAATTAATTTCCGTTTTTGCTTTTTACTTCTATTTATATGGAACAAACAATGTTCTAAGGTCCTTTTTCGTGTTCTAGACGAAAAACAAACCCATACACATGTGTTACAACGCCTAATGACCGTAATCTGCAGTTTGACCTCGTGACCTCTGATGACCTTGACCTGACCCAAGGTCATACACAGCTTAGAATGGTACTTAGAAGTGTCGAGAGGCACGAATCATACCGATTTATCGACTGCTTATGCGTTTAATATCGTAATTTTGCGCGACAATTCCATCCATCGAGACCTTTTGACACGGTCAAACATTTTGTACTTGACCTGACCTGTGACGTCATCGGTGACCCCGAGGTCAACAATATTATGTTTCCCTCGATAGATTTTCCAGGGATATCGAATGCTGTTTAAATTTTTTACAATCGGTCCATACCCCCCCCCCCCCCCCCCCCCCCCCAGTAAGTCGTGTTATGGAATATACCCCAGTAACTCGCGGGTTAACCCTCGCCAGTGTAGGGGGGATGCTCCCCTCGGTTTTTCGGGAATAACTCGCGTAAATATCAACCGATTGCGATGCAACTTTCAGTACCCTACTTGTGAACAATTTGACACATATTCTGGAATTTTGTAAGTTGTAGGTCACATGACCTGTGACCTTTGACCTGTTTATCAAGGTCATGCCAGGCGCAACTGGCGTCCGTAGTATTGATCTTTGTAACTTGTGCAGTTTCATAGTGTTTGTTGTTCAGGAGCATATGCACAGGTGTTTCCAGGTGACAGTTGTGGTTTCCCTTGATATTGTGATCCCGATTGACCTTTTCAGAGGTCAACCGAGGTCACTGACCTCCGATGACCTGATAACACTGTTTTGGCTTCTGGCAGTTTCTAGGATATTTTGTGACGCTGATTTCAAATATGGGATCCAATTTACATAATTATATGTTCTACTTGGGTCATGCGCCTCCACAGGTCAACCGAGGTCACTGACCTCAAATGACCTGACATGACCTGACATGACCTTTTTGGAATTTGGCAGTTTCTAGGACATTTTGTGACGCTGATTTAAAATGTGGCACCCATTTAGCATAATAAGATGCTCATTCGCGATTCTAGCTCGATTAAATTCAATTTGTACGCATTTACAATTTTGTTGAATTTTGGGTAATTGACATGACCTCAGAGGTCACCTAATGACCTAGGACCTTAAAATCGGATATCAATGGCTTCCTCTCGTAATAAGCAACACGCTCGTTTTTTAATCGAAGCTCTAGCCCAATTAGGGGCGAAACGCTAGGGGGTTGTACCCCCCCCCCCCCCCTGCCCCGCACGGTCACGCACTGATCGGACGCTGCACGGGCGAGGGTTAAGTCAGCGACGATATCTGCGACGACAGTATTTCAAACCTTAGGTCTATGAAGCATCGCCAGGTGTGTAGCTGATAGAGCATCTGACTGGCTACGTGTTTTAATTTGACATTGACCTTGAGATCAGGTCAAAATATCGACACTTTATTATTTGGCGCAATGCAATTTTTTTGGCTGAACGCGAATCGTATGCTGAACGCATTTGAATTGGCACGTCTGAATCAACTAGGGTATATAGTATTATGGGGTGTCAATGGTTCATTCACATTCACATCACGATATTCTTTGACTTCCCTAGGCCAAACGATTATCTTCGCAGAACAAAAAAAGGTTCGATGCGCTCGTATACACTAACATCCCTTCGACATACATCTGAAGACGATCTGACGACCTTCAATACCTACGTATTTTCAGGGATAGTTAAATGGATCGCAGCACCTGTTTAGGAGACCTCAGGCCAAGTAGTGACCTCAGGTCAAGCAGTGACATCAGGTCAAGCAGTGACCTCAGGTCAAGCAGTGACCTCAGGTCAAGCAGTGACCTCAGGTCAAGCAGTGAACTCAGATCAAGCAGTGACCTCAGGTCAAGCAGTGACCTCAGGTCAAGCAGTGACATCAGGTCAAGCAGTGACCTCAGGTCAAGCAGTGACCTCATGTCAAGCAGTGACCTCAGGTCAAGCAGTGACCTCAGGTCAAGCAGTGACCTCAGGTCAAGCAGTGACTTCAGGTCAATCAGTGACCCCAGGTCAATCAGTGACCTCATGCCAATCAGTGACATCATGCCAATCAGTGACATCAGGTAAATCAGTGACCTCAGGTCAATCAGTGACATCAGGTCAATCAGTGACATCAATCAGGTCAATCAGTGACCTCATGTCAAGCAGTGACCTCAGGTCAAGCAGTGACCTCATGTCAAGCAGTGATCTCAGGTCAAGCAGTGACCTTATGTCAAGCAGTGACCTCAGGTCAAGCAGTGACATCAGGACAAGCAGTGACCTCAGGTCAATCAGTGACATCAGGTCAAGCAGTGACATCAGGTCAATCAGTGACCTCAGGTCAATCAGTGACCTCATGCCAATCAGTGACATCATGTCAATCAGTGACATCAGGTAAATCAGTGACCTCAGGTCAATCAGTGACATCAGGTCAATCAGTGACATCAGGTCAATCAGTGACCTCATGTCAAGCAGTGACCTCAGGTCAAGCAGTGACCTCAGGTCAAGCAGTGACCTCAGGTCAAGCAGTGACCTGAATGGGGCCACACATCGCATTGTGCACCATCTGTGGGACAGTGGGATAATGCGAATGTTAAGGCGTCGGAATGGTTCCTCTAAGGCAATTGGGAAAGAAGTTATCCGGTATCCCGCCATTCTTCTTTTGGCCGTATTGGCTAATTGTTCGTGACCTGAGGTCAAACGGCCGGCAAAGATGAGATTTTCCGTCAACGTCATTGTTTCAGACATATTACAGTGGCCATTGACGCACGCAGGATTCCATTTCGAGAGGAGGGTCAGAGCCCTAAGAGCGGACCCCTTTTGTGCGGGCCCCCACCATAGGCGTAAGCACCTTCCGAAAGTAGGTGGGGACGGAGGCACTTTGAAGTCGATTTTTTCCATGCAACGCCCATAGGCGTAATGTTATAATCTGAAAATGTTACTGGGGACTGATCCCCAGTGACCCCAGTGATGGTTACGCGCCTGGCCCCACACACGTTTTTTTTAAAGAAAACTTTGCGGATTTCGGTCACTTGTTTTTGGGCGGGCCCCCTACAGCATGTGATCTGATACATAATAATTGTCTTGTCAATGTCGTGTAAGGTGACTGCGTGTGGTACTGATGTGCGAATTTTAGGTACGTGTGCTACTGATGTGCGGTACAAGTGAGTCCAGACTGGTTATTGATTCGACTCTGATTGAATCGATTGGAATCGATCAATCAGAATCCCTTGAATCAAAGAAGAATCGATTCACCACCGGATTTTTTTTTATTCATGAATCATGATTGAATCAAAACCCGGATAGAAACAAGGCTGATTGAATCATAGGCGTACACAAGGGGAGGGGGGACGGGGCAATTCCCCCCCCCCCCTCCGAGGTCTGTACGTACCCCCTCTGGTCGAAAAAATGAATGATTTTTTTAAAGATAAAAATGGTGAAAAAATGCCCTTTTAAAAATATAGTGGGCCAAATCCGGTGAGCTTTTTTTGGTGGGGGTACTTAATGCCCCCCTGAAATTGCCCCCTCCTGGAGCAAATCCTGGGTACGCTACTGGATTGAATAAAAAAAACTGCAATGCTATTTCAATGGTGAGTCAAACGTGATTTGATCAAAAAAAATTGACATTCTTTGAATCGGAAATAATTATTTCTCAAAATGGTTATCCATGAATCAAACGGTGACTGAATCCTTCATATTACTAAATGAATCGTGATTGAATCCTTTCGAAACAAAGGTGAATCAATAACCAGTCTGGGTACAACTGTCGAGAGTTGACGAAATGAGGTCAATGACAACACGCAGTAGTGGTGAACCGATACGGTATTTTCGTAGCTGGTATGTGTGATCAGTTGGCGCGATACATGACATATTTTTTTACAATATACAGCATCGTAACAAATGTGGAGACGGTCTCGCGCATGACTTGTGAAGGCATAACCAACGGATCCAGGGCCTGGTGTCAACCAGTTGCTGCATAGCTGTCTGGAAGCTGCGCACAGGCTTCCTAGAGTTGGGTCACAATGAGAGAAGCACGGGGAACAGATTGCGTAAACAATTTTAAAAGTCGCAATAACTAGGCGTTTTTTTTTTCTCGGGAGATATGCTACCCATTGTCTTTGGTGGGCTTGGATACTCAAAATCATCGGTCACTAGGTATGTACAGTCGGTCTCATAATTATCTTTCCTTGCCACCACGTGGCGCTACGGTCGCGATAGGTACACAAAAGGTGATTTCCCCACCGTAGGTTGGTACCCATTGTGGCTGTCTGGCAGGTACGTGACCTGGGGAGGGGGAGGGAGGGAGGGAGTGCGGGGCGTTGTCGGAATGGAATGCGCAGCGACCCGGGTGGTGGTCAGGGCCGTCCGCCTCGAGGGTCAAGAGGTCGCCTGTCCTGAGCTGGCAGAGATTCAATATTGGAGACTGAATAACAGTGTCACAGTGACTGAATAACAGTGAATAACAGTGACTGAATAACAGTGAATAACAGTGTCAACAGAATCACATCAGCCCAAATAGCTCAGTCGGTATAGCTGTCTACTCCTAGCGTATTCGTAGATTGGTCGTGGGTTCGAACCGCGCTGGCACCAGGCGCTTTTACGTGAATTTCTTTCTTAATCATGCCACGTGTCATGTGCAATGCAGAACCCCGAAATTGCGAATGCAAACGTCCACCTGGTGATTCTACACGAAAAAGCAGATAAATGCCTCGCACTGATATGTTCGCATCACGCCGCTCCGTCCTTCACGCTCCACAAACACACCCGGGCGGGTGTATATCCATTAAGTTAGCGACGATATCTGCGACGACAGTATTTAAAACCTTAGGTCTATGAAGCATCGCCAGGTGTGTAGCTGATAGAGCATCTGACTGGCTACGTGTTTAAATTTGACTTTGACCTTGAGATCAGGTCAAAATATCGACACTTTATTTTTTGGCGCACGCCAAATTTATAAATCGTCGGATAGTCATTTCCGAGACGACATCTGTGACGACAGTATCGGTCAACCTGAGATACAAATATTCGTCTTAAAGGAAATAGTTCACCTTCGGAATTTTTTTCAGAGCACGATTGTATTATATTTTTAATACAATTTTTTTTTTTAATGGTCCTACATCGCGCCAATTCAGGACAGAAGATTGTAAATTATTTACTTTATGGTGTGCGTTATTGGTCTGCGCATGCTCCATGGCAGTGCTGGCACTTTCAGACGGTACGGTACACCATATATGCGCTGTATTCCTTCGCCAAAAAGTCAAATATCTTCGGCTGGAGAGTCTTTTCAGCCAATAAAAGCTCCAGATAAGGATTTCTCAACACGGGCTACAAAACTGCTATTTCAGTTCAAAACCATGTTGAAGGTGAACTATTTCCTTTAACCCGGGAGTCACTGGGGTATATTCTGCAACACGACTCACTGGGGGGGGGGGGGGGGGAGACCCCTGGTATCTTCAGAACCAATGATCGCAGCGGGACGCGCAAGGCGGCATTCGAAAGCCCTCAATGAGATAAACCTAACGCAAACTTAAAAATTTCAAATTAAGGTCACATGTCAGGTCAAGGTCAAGTCAAACGTCAAAATCGAGGTATTTGAGTTTATGTACAATACTTGCCATCCATTGCCTTCGATTGCGCCTATAATCACCCAAAGTGCTGTCAAATGTATGATACATATCCCACATGAGCTAAAGTGAAATTGTTGGAAAAGATCACAAAATCACAAAAGGTCAGGTCACAAAAGGTCACTACACACAAAATATCTACGAAAGTCATGCAGCACATGTTTTGTGGATGCTTGTACGCATAGAATTAGATAGTGGTAGTCATTTTACTACTTGACTTCATTTACGTGAAGTTAGTGTCAAGTTCAGGTCAAGTTCAGGTCACTGAAGGCCAAAATTTGAAATTGAGAAATCAAAATGAAAAAAACATGTTTCTATATCAGTTTTATCTTTAAAAAACAGTGCTGGCATTGATTTGTCTGTATCCGGTCAATAAAAGCCAAAAAACGCAATTTCAAAATATGACGTCATTATTTACCCATACTTTATATGCCAGGACAGTCAAAAAAAGATGATATAATTTTGAAATTTGGTATGGTAGCTGCCCATATGTCGTTATCTGACATATATTCCGTTTTTTTCAATATCTTTGAAAAATTTGATTTTGTGAGCATTTTTGAAAAAAAATAAGTTTTTTTAATTTTTGGGGTCAAAAAACAAAATGTTCGACATTTCGAGATAGCTGGTTTGTAGCCCTTGCCATTTTCTACCTTTTAGCGTTTTTCGATTGCATTTGGCTTCATATGCGGAATTTTTACGGCCTGGCAAAGTTTAGCCGATTTTGGTGTCAAAATCGTGTTTAGTGACGTCACTAAATTCACTATATCTCGAAAAATGTCTGGCGATTTTTTTCTCTCTCAAAAGGTGTAAAAATGATGCCCGGAAAGGTACTGAAATTTTGGCGTCGATATCTGCATTAGTTATTGAGATATTCCTAATATTCCTAAGGGGGCTCCCCCCCCCCTCCCCCAGTGACTCGCGGGTTAAAGTATAGCCCGTGCAGTGTTCTATCAATTGGACACTTAGCGATGCTTCACAGACCTATAGTTTTCTTAAAACTGGTCATCACAGACATCGTCGCTAACTTGACATTCTAGGTCTGCGTATATTTCAACCACGGTCCGCCACACAGCCTCGCCATACATGCGCATTGTTATTCCCCAATCGGTATGTGTGGGTCAGACCAGGACGGAGCGGTGCAGATTCCGCCAAGTATCGGCCGGCACCGGGCGAGCTGTCAAACCGGTCCGGTCCCGCCTCGGTGCGCGATTCAGCCAGCTATCGTGTTGCCTACCGTGGGAGATCCAGAGCGAGGGAAGATCATTATGAGACCGACTGTACCTATGGTGAATTTCAATTCGATCGGGCAAGTAGTTTCTGAGATGCGGGGACAAAAAGGGGTACGCACGTGCGTGCGTACAGTCGGTCTCATAATGATCTTCCCTAACTCTGGGTCTCCCACGGTAGGCAAAACGATAGCTGGCTGAATCCCGCACCGAGGCGGGGCTTGACTGGTTTGACAGCTCGCCCGGTGCCGGCCGATACTTGGCGGAATCTGCACCGCTCCGTAGTGGTCTGACCCACACAGACCGATCGGGGAATAACAATGCGCATGTGTGGCGAGGCTGTGTGGCGGACCGTGGTTGGAAATATACGCAGACCTAGAATGACAAGTTAGCGACGATGTCTGTAATGACCAGTTTTAAGCAAACCATAGATATGTGAAGCATCGCTAAGTGTGCAATTGATAGAACACTGCACGGGCTATACTTTAAGACGAATATTTTTGTTTATCTCAAGTTGACCGATACCGTCGTCACAGATGTCGTCTCGGAAATGGCTATCTGTCGTGTCGCTTGCGACGATTTAAAATTTGCATTGCGCCAAAAAATAAAATATCGATATTTTGACTTGATCTGGAGGTCAAGGTCAAATTTAAAAACACGTACCCAGTCAGATGCTCTATCAGCTACACACCTGGCGATGCTTCATAGACCTAAGGCTTAAACTCTGTCGTCGCAGATATCGTCGCTAACTTAATGGATATCAACCCGCCCGGGTGTGTTTGTGGAGCGTGAAGGATGGAGCGGCGTGATGCAAACATATCAGTGCGAGGCATTTGTCTGCTTTTTCGTGTAGAATCATCAGGTGGACGTTTGCATTCGTAATTTCGAAGTTCTGCATTGCACATGACACGTGGCATGATTAAGAAACGGATACAAGTAAAAGCGCCTGGTGCCAGCGCGGTTCGAACCCACGACCAATCTACGAATACGCTAAGAGTAGACAGCTATACCGACTGAGCTATTTGGGCAGATGTGATGCACACTGTTATTCAGTCTCCAATATTGGATCTCTGCCAGCTCAGGACAGGCGACCTCTTGACCCTCGAGACAGACGGCCCTGACCACCACCCGGGTCGCTGCGCATTCCATTCCGACAACGCCCCGCACTCCCTCCCCCTCCCCAGGTCACGCACCTGCCAGACAGCCACAATGGGTACCAACCTATGGTGGGTAAACCACCTTTGTGTGCCTATCGCGACCGTAGCGCCACGTGGTGGCAAGGGAAGATCATTATGATACCGACTGTACAGAGGCCCCTGACTTGGCGGCTGAGAGATCCATAACCACACACCAAATGTGTACACAATCGGCCAAGCCGTTGCGGAGCTTTTGCGACAAAACACCTGTCTACACCCCTCACGCGGCACGCGCCACGCACAGTGGTAGTTACTCACGTGAATCGGCTCTGGTCTCAAACAGGGTAGGGTGGATGGGACTACTCAGCAAAGAATCCCGCTTGTCAATCGGACGTGCAGTTGCAGTGATATTAGCTTCTCAAAAGCGTCGCCACGGGTCGGGCCGCTCATATTCAGATTCTTCCCTTATATACTTCACGGAAGGAACATTATTGAAATATCTCCCCTCCCGTATCCCAACCATGGGCGTCGCCACCCGAGAGGCCAGGCCCCCCCCCCCCCCCCCAGATCCCTCCGGACCCCAAGATTAACAGGATTTTAATATGAACATTATGGGACTGGCGTGAGGGGTGGCAACCACCTGGTTGCCCCCCCCCCCCCCCCCCACCCACTCCAAATTGTGTGACAACGTTCCTGGTCCAACAATCCCCGATCTCCCCTACTCTGCCGTTAATGAGCAATTGTTTAGGGCACCTATTGACAGGGGCGGATCCAGCCGCTCAGATTGGATGGGGGGGGGGGGGGGCAAAACAAATGGCCTTCAGCAGGCACGTAGCCAGGATTTTTCTCAATGTTGCTGACCGTGGGGGGGGGGGGTAGGATCGGGTCGTCAGAGAATCTCATTTTATCTAGTGTAAATTTGGTTTCCTTTGCTCGCGGGGGGGGGGGGGGGGGGATGGCCCCGTACCCCCTAAATTTGGCTACGTAGTACGTACCTGGCATTCAGATACATAAATTTCGTTGCAAAGACTCATAATTTAAAACCAACATTAAACAGCATGACAGCATGACGTCGAGAGCCGATAACTGGCAAGCACCTGTTTTGGAGACGGCCGTGTCATAACGGTACCACACAAACGGTAGGATGTAAAACAAGTAACGCCGAAGCATATATAAAATACTTTATCGACCTGAAATATGCTGACGTAAGTTCTAAAGATGATATTAAACGTACATCGAAATTAAAGTGTTATTTCTTTACCCAAAGGTAGCACTGGCGGATCCAGGGGCGGCAGGGGCAAAGGCCCCCCTCCCCCAACACAAGCTCGACAGGGGCGGCAATAGAAATTAGCCCCCTCAAAATTCGCTGAAACTGGCGATGAAAAATGGGTACTGCCTGCGAACAAAAACAAATAACTTCTTGCATAAGAAAGAAATATTGTTTTTGCCTCGTTCGTGTTTCCTCTGTTTGGTAGCATTTCGGTAGCAGTAGGGATAGGTAAAGTGGCGCGTCTGATGACGCTATTTTGGAGCGATTCACAACCAAGGTAAGTTATAATTTTACACGCAGCGCGCGTCGCAGCCTTTGGTCTCCTGCTGTCTGCTGGGTGGCAGAGGAGCGCGTGAGTGAATTTCCTTACATAGGTACCTATGTTGTGTGGAATACGTCTACTAGTATTAAAGGAAATAGTTCACCTTCGGATTTGTTTTTAGAACACGATTTTATTAGATTTTTTAATAGTTTCTTTTTTTATTTTCAAAAATGGTCCTACATTGCGCCAATTCAGGACAGAAGGTCGTACATTATTAATGTTATGGTGTGCGTTATTGGTCTGCGCATGCTCAGACCAGTGCTGGCACTCTCAGACGGTACGGTATATCATATATGCGCCGCATTCCTTCGCCAAAAAGTCAAATATCTTCGGCTGGAGTCTTTTCAGCCAAGAGAAGTTGCAGATAAGGATTTCTCAACACGGGCTACAAAACTACTATTTCAGTTCAAAATCCCATGTTGAAGGTGAACTATTTCCTTTAAAGGAAATAGTTCACCTTCTTGGTGTACTGAGGATGATCATCTCCGTTCACCTTGAAATATTTTTACCAAACACGATTTGATTATATTTTTAATACAATTTATTTTTATATTGTAAAAAATGGCCTTATATCGCGCCGATTCAGGACATAAGGCCGTAAAGTTGTATTGTTTATCAAAACTATATGCATACTCACCGAGTCATAGTCCTGACGTCACGCGAAAGTAAAACATGGTTCAGCCAATCAGATTCGAAAGTAGTCGCGTAAGGATAGACTCGCATTGGAGATGTGCCAACCGGCGGCCGGCGGTTCGCTTGCTAACACCAGCTGCAAGCTGATTGGCTGATGGTATCAGCCCCACCAGTAACAGTTGACAGCACTCAGATACAGATACAGATACAGATATATGTATTAGGACCTTCCATAGTATGGATTTTATGGTATCCACGTCATTACAAAAATTAAGTACACCAAGATAAAAGTACAAAATACAGCATCAGATGATGATAAAAATACAGATGATAAAACACAGCGGCAAGAGTGGCAACACAGACCGACCCCGGCCGCTGACATCGATCGCAACCATATCCCGGTATATAGATGCAGCATGGAGATGGGCTATCGCCTAGCCTCTGGTGTGAGAGCGTTCCAGGCACTCGCGGCTCGGTACATGAAACTGCGCTTTGCGAATTCCGTCCGCACGCGGGGCAGCTCGAGCTGGCCGCCTTCACTGGCGCGCGTGTGGCGGGCGGACACGTCGGCACGCCTTACCACCCGATCGCGCAGCGGCTCTGAGGCGCTGGGGGCAGTGATGAGGTGGCGCACAGCGGCAATGTCACGTTCGTTGATCATGTCCTCAACATTAGGCCACCCGAGCTCCCGTAATGACGGGGTGACATGATCGCGCCGGTCTAGGCCAGTCACAATGCGGACACCGAAGTTGATCGCCTTTTGCACGCGCTGCCTCTGTGCCGCGGTACAGTTTCCCCACACCGTTATGCAATAACGGATGTGAGGGAAGACGAGAGCCTCGACCAGCAGACGTCTGACGCATTTTGGCAGCTTATGACGGATTCGCGCGAGACCTACCAGCACACGATAGCAACGCTGAACGACCGATGAGACGTGGCGGTTCCATGACAGGTGTGGGTCGATGACAACACCCAGCACCTTGACGCTTTGTAAGGGAGAAATTTCGTCGTTGTCGAAATAAACAGAGAAGTCGGCAGTGATATTTTGACGGCGAGATCTGAGGATGATCATCTCCGTTTTAGCCGGATTGATTTTTAGACGGTTCTGTGTAAACCACTTCATAGCTATAAGGAGAGAGCTCTCAATACGAGTTTTTAGGGCCTGAAGGTTTGATGGAAAGTCAGCATCAAGGAACTGAGTGTCGTCAGCGTACATCACGATCCTTCCGTGTGGAAGATGCTGTGGCAGATCGTTGGTGAAAATGAGGAAGAGCACAGGTCCTAAGATGGATCCCTGGACCACCCCGTGAGTCACGTCCAGTGCGCACGATCCACCCCGCACGGTCTGGGTACGCCCCCGCAGCCAGGCCGAGAACCACTCGCGTTGGACACCATACCATTCCAACTTGTCCAGGAGACGGCCGTGCTCGATGCTGTCAAAGGCCTTAGACGTGCCAGCTGTGACGAGTGATGTTATCATGCGTCTGTCGATGTTGTCTGTTGCGAAAATGACAGCGTCGAGCAGGGCCGCCTCCGTAGACAGGCCCGGCCTGAAACCGTACTGCTACGGGCATAGTACATGGTGGGATGTGAGGTACGACATAAGCTGGGTACAGACCACACGCTCGCATAGTTTCGCCACGACAGGAAGGACTGATATCGGACGGTAGTTATTGGGGTCAGCAGTGTCCCCCTTTTGTGGAGAGCGGTAATGGTGGCAGCCTTCCACTGCTCGGGCAATACACAATTAGTGATGCAATAGTTACCAAGCCTCAGCAAATGCGGACCCACCACTGGAAATGTACTTCGTAACATCTGAACGGTGATGCCGTCAGGACCACAGGCGCGGGACGTACCCATGCGCCTTAGCGCTGCTGAGAGTTCCGGTAGGGTGGCAGGATACGGCGAGAACGACCCGGCACACACGCGGGGCGGCCGGGGTGACAGCGGTTCGCCAGCGTCGCTCTCCGCTAGTGCGTGCGCCACGCCGGAGCCGACTGACGTGAAGAAGTGATTCAGTCGGTCTGGCCACTCAGGATCCGCCGGCACTGCACTGGTTGTCCTCGGCTGAGCCTTCCGAGATGAGACCAGGAACTGCCTGATGTTCTTCCAGGTCTTCGGACGGGAGTGCTTGAAAGAAGAGTAGAAGGCAGCGCTCGCGCGGTTGATGACCATCTCCACGGCGTTCCGACTATCCCGAAACTCCCTCTCGGTGGCGTCGCACGGGATGAGGTCCCTGTCGGCGCGTGCATGGTCACGAGCTGCCATGGCCTCTCGCACTGTGTCGTCATCAAGCCATGGACACGGTCTATGCTTCACTTTGATGGTCCGCATTGGCATGTGTTGGTTGATGATGGGATCCCATACTGTGAGGAAGCTGTTCCACATGTCGCTGATGGAGTCTGCTTCGTAGACCTGTGTCCAGTCGGCTTGGA
>JAXIVJ010001029.1:122500-158529 GCA_036785665.1 Chirona hameri
GGAGAGGGGGGGGGGGGGGGGGGCGGGCGGAAATCACCCCCCCCCCCCCCCGGCCGTGCGCGTGTTAAGGATGTATTGTTATGTTTACTGTTTTGCATTGATGCAGATTATTTATGGCTGCGTTTGAATGTACTTTTTTTTGGGGGGGAACCATTGCTATGAATTGTTTTAATATATTCCATTCAAATTCATTCTGTATTTCCCCGAAAGGCGGATGACAACGCTTAACCTAACAGTTAGCGGCGCCACGCATCAGCATAGCATGCGCCAGTGCCAACTCTGAACAGGATGGGCGCACTTGGCACCACCATGATTCGATCGGAGCGCCGCCTAGTGGCGGGCAGAGCGAGCCCTCTCGCGGACCCTGCAGAAAGCTGCTCATGCCTCATACACCCCGCCACCTAACGGCAGCACCACGAACCAACCAGGGCCTATTTTAACATGTTAACTGAGGGGGCAAATGCCCCCCAGGGAGCCGTTTTGCCCCCCCAGTCAAGAAATGTTGCCCACCCTTATTTCAGTATTTCCATGTCATTTTTCGCTTGATAGGTATTCAATTAAAATAAAATATGCTTACCTGGTGATAAATGTATACAAATCCAATGCAAATAAAGACAAAGACATACAAGAAAAGTGCAACAAAGAACCTCTTGGGCCCATCCGAGGTTGCACCCCACCCCACCCCCCACCCCCCCCCCCCCCCTCCACCAGTCTCGCCCCTTCAAATCACCTTACTCTACCTGCATAAAAGAAGGCTAATCCCACGAGTATTTATGAACTAATCCCTGCTCTGTAAAGTATTTATCTAATCTAATTTTGAAGGAAGCAAGTGTCACTGCATCAGCGACATCCCCTGGTAGCATATTCCAATGTCCTACAACCCTTCTACTGAAAAATGACTGTCGTAGCCTAGTCCTACTTTGTTTCATAATGAGTTTATGCTGATGACCTCTACCTCGATTTTCCCTATTGAACTCAAACATACCCTTTAAATATCCAGAATGCTGACTATTTACAAATTTGAAGACTTCAATTAGATCTCCTCTTAGCCTTCTATATCTAAGTGAAAACATACCCAATTTCTTTAATCTATCTTCATAAGGTAAACTACCAAGACAATTAACCATTTTTGTTGCCCTTCTTTGAACTCTTTCTAACAACCAGCAATCTTTCTCATATGTTGGAGACCAGGCTTGTACACAATACTCCAAATGTGGTCTAACGTATGCACAATACAGTTTTGTTATTACCTTTTCACTCTTGTAGGAAACATTTCTGTTAATGGCCCCTAGCATTCTAAGTGCCTTTTTCCTAGCTTCTACAACCTGGTCTGACGCTGATAGTCTATTGTTTACCACGACACCTAAATCTCTTTCCTTTTCAATCTGCTCCATTTTCTGCCCACCCATTTCATACCTATGTTTACTGCTAACCCGTCCAGCGTGCATAATCGTACATTTACTCAAATTGAATTTCATCTGCCATGCTTCAGACCACTCAACTAGCTTGTCCAGATCTGATTGAAAAACATCCTGATCATGTTTTCCTCTAATAATCCTGACAACTTTTAGATCGTCTGCAAATTTCAAGACTTCGCTGTCTATACTGTTCTCAATTGCATTCACAAATATTATAAAAAGCAATGGGCCCAGGACTGAGCCCTGTGGAACCCCACTGAGAACCTCCTTCCATTGTGATTGGCACCCATTCAATATAACCCTTTGCTGGCGTCCTGAAAGCCACGTTTCTATCCAATCCAGAATCTTGCCCCTGATCCCATGAATTTTAAGTTGCAACCCCAGTCTTGTATGGGGGACTTTGTCAAATGCTTTACTGAAATCAAGAAAAGCTACATCTAGCTGTTTACCCTGATCAAAGCTATCTGTTGCAACATCCAAAAACTCCAGAAGATTAGTTAAACAAGAACGGCCCTTACTAAAGCCATGCAGTGTATCCTTGAGTTCATTTTGCTCCAAGAATTCAACAATCTTATCTTTGATGATTGATTCAAGCACCTTGCAGACTAATGAGGTCAGACTAACCGGTCTATAGTTTTCCTCTTTACTTCTATCTCCCTTTTTATGAATAGGAACAACATTTGCTCTTTTCCAATCAAGTGGAATTTTACTATCTGCGAATGATTTAGAAAATATTATGGCTAATGGAACCAACAACTCCCTTTCAGATTCTCTTAAAAGTCTAGCATGGATTTCATCAGGTCCTTCTGCCTTGTTAGGCCTTACTTTCTTTAGATATTCTAGAACAAGTTCACTACTTATGCCACCTAGCTCTCCTATAGTCTCCTCTGTCTCTAGCTCAGGCTGAAGTGCTGCAATACTACTCTGGTCCTCGATAGTAAAGACAGATTGAAACTGATCATTAAGCACTTCAACCATTTCACTGTCCTTGCTAACTAACACATCATCTACCTTAAATGGACCTATATTTTTGGAAACTGTACTGAACTTATAAAAACTGAAGAACTTCTTACTATCTGCATTACAATGTCTAGCTAAATCAAGTTCCTTTGCCCTTTTAGCTGCTCTGACCTTTTTCTTAACTGAATTTCTTGCATTCTGGTAGGCCTTCTGATTTATATCTAGTGAAGATCCCTTCAAAATGCCAAATGCACTTCTTTTAGCTTGTATAGCACTCCTTACTTCTGGGGTAAGCCAAACTGGTTTGCCCTTGGTTCTGTTACGTTTGTGCCTGAGGGGTATATGCCGATTCTGAATTTGGCTTAATCTAGCTTTGAAAACATTCTAGGCCTCACATGCATCTAAGCCTGCCAACTCAACGTTCCATTTTATCTGTGCGAGGTCATTTCTAATACCATCAAAATCAGCCCGGCTGAAGTTTGGAACCATAATAAGGTTATCTTTGGGCCTCATTTCTGATGAGATATTGAATTTAAAATGTCATGATATTCCTAAGTTTGAGTATTTCCCAGCCAAAATAAGCAACTTTAAATTATTTCCGGAATATCTTGAATTTCAATATACTTTGAACAATTGCCCATTAGCGGCAGAGTTGGAGAGATCGGGGGCTGTTGGATCAGGAACGTCGCCATACAATCTGGAGTGGGTGAGGGCAACTGCTGAGCAGATTATGTTCAAATTTGGTGTGTGGTTACTGGTTAGGGATCTATCAGCCGCCACTTTCCCACAAGTCAGGGGTGGGGTGCTTCTGAACGTGCGCACGTATGCACCACGTTTTTCTATCTCAGAAACTACTGCCCTGCAAGGACACCGCCACCTTCCGAAAGTTGGGGGGGGGGGGGGCGGAGGCATTCTGAAGTCGATTCTTTCCATCCAACGCCCATAGACTGACTAGCATAAACAATAGACTGATACTTGACTTTCCGAACAATGGCCGGAACGTGACGCGACATGCGACACAAATTGTAAAAAAATCGTAAGGCGGAACATCCAAATTTCCAACATCCGAAATTTCTGCAGTGATTTAGGGAAGGAAAACTGGTACGTTTCCAAAAATAAAATAAAACTTGTTAAAACCTCCCAAAAAAGTTTTTGCGTATTCAGGTTACAACTCCGCCACCGATACCATCGTCATCGGAACCATGGATAACACTGGGACACTAAAAACACGTTATGCAAAAGACGGCAGTACTTTAGACTGAGACTTGAGCCCAGTTTCCCATATACGCATACGCAACGATGCAAGGTACCTTTTTAACATACGACCCGGGAGTCTCGGTTCCCGACTGACGACAAGACCATATCTGTACAGGAAATACGACTGACGCTTCATCAACTTTCCACATAATAATTTATGCACACATTGGCATATATGAAAATAGGTTGTGTAGAAACGCGTATCAAAAATTACGCAAAAAATACTGGTATACGCATTACAAAATGTGTTCCGCCGCTGGCGAAAAATTTGTTCCGCGAACTTAGATCGTGGAACCGGTTTTCTGACACTGGGCGGTTGGGGGGGGGGGGGGGCAATTGCCCATTTTGTCCAACCGTAGATCCGCCAATGGTATTTTGCAAAAGATGCGGGACTGGTGAAAATTAGTCAAATTTAGCCATTTCCTGTGGATATATACGCATTTTCATGTTTCCCCAATGACTTATAATTGGGAGGTCACAAAATATATTTCACCTAAGGTCATCGATGTAAAAATCATCCGAAATAGCAGAATTGTAGGTGTTTATGACCTGATTAAATCCTGTGAGTATCTAACTGATCGGTCAAACAATGTGGCTGCGGCATGACCTAACATTTTTTGGAAGTGGAGTCACTAGACTTGACTTAGTGACGTGACCTGAGGAGACCCGAGGTAAACAAATTAACAGGATTTGGGCAATTGATAGGCAAGCAGTTGTACCAAAAAATGGCGTCGCGAAATGGCGTCGTTTTCCGCTATTTCCAAAAAAAACTCAGTGGGGAGGGTATCCGCCCCCACTGGCGGATCCAGGGGGCGGACATCAGGGGCAAATGCCGTCCTCCCCCACAGGAATATGTGGGAAGGGATGGGGCATGCAGTACAAGTATGCCCCCCCCCCCCCTTGCCCCCTTGCGCGTTCCCGGCACTGAACGTGAAAAACAATGATCCTAGGAGAAAACTTCATGAAAACGGAAGTTCTTCTTCTTCTCTCAAGTGATTGAATTTGAAGTTTTTATATATCCCTTGCTTTCAATGATAGACAATGATAGAACAGCGTACCTGATCAGTAGCGGAACCAGGGGGGGGGGGGGCACGGGGTCATGCCCCCCCCCCCCCCCCCACCCCACCCTGGTCCATGGTGGCACTATCGCGCCCGGGGCACCAGGGGCACCGCCAAAATAAAGCAAACAAAAATCCGCGCCGCTTTGCGGCGCAAATCATTCGGTGTTCTTTGAACCAATGTCACCACCGCGCCGGTGGACCAAGAGCACCACTGCATCGGTGTACCAGGGGCACCATCGTGACGGTAGGCGGCACTGTGGGGCGAGGGGAGACACCGGGGCACTGAATCCTCCTTGAATCCAGGACCACCTCCTTGAATCCAGGAGGGAAAATAATGGTCTGGTGCCGCCATGAAATCACAAGCATTGGTCGTTGGAGAGAAGAAGAATATCGCGAAATGATGCTAAATTAAAGTTGCTAAATTATGCCCAAAAAATGTCCCTTCGTGCCTCCCGTCCCTTGGGTACCAACCATGCAGGGGCACCAACGTGCCTTTATACCAGAGGCAACAACGTATTGGACTCGATGGGCCCTGAGGGCCCCCCTTGGGCTGATACATATAGATTATAGAACCTTTCGATTTGTTAGGGCCTAGTTATCCAGACAAAAACAAAATAAAGCAAAAAAATCCGCGACGCTACGCGGCACAAATCAATCAGTTTTCTTTTCCAGTACAAAAGGGTCTAATATAAACTGTACACACTGGTGGCCGCAGGAGGAGGGATATGGGGCCATGACCTTAAATGGGGGAGGGGTAACATATCTTTTGACACCATCTTTTGCTCCAGACATATTTCCTCGTTTTGACCCTGCATGCTCCAATAGCAAAAATTAGTTCTCCAACCCGCTCAAAACCTCAAATTTTGGAGCCGCTTCGCGGCACAATAATAGTTTATCGCATGCCTAAGATTTACTGCTCGTAAAAACAGCTTCTACCCCCCCCCCCCCTCCCCTGGTCACGAACCTCGACTTCCCTCTTGGTCAATTCTTCCTCAGCTGTCTTGGGCGGCCCTTGAATGTACAAATAATATATTTAGCACCACCCGCGGCACTTTAAATGATAGAAACGGTACGACTGATATTGCAAATACCTATAGCCAACGTTGTCAATCAAACAAAATGAAATAGGGGCACCCTCAAAATAGTGGACCAATTCCGTTGAGTTTTCAGATTTGGGTATAGGTACGGACACCACTGCAATTGATGACCCCCTCGAAGATTTTCTGGATCCGCCCCTGCACCTGATGCAATTCAAGCAGCCCCGGTGACACGCTGGGGGGGGGGGGGGGCAGAATCTGCCACCTCCCGGATTTTCTCAATAACTTTAAAACTGTGATAGATATCAACGCGACACTTTCAGAACCTTATACGGCATCAATTCCACGTCTTCTCACTAAATTTCAATGAAATTAATGCCGCATTTTGGGAGATAATAACGTTTTAATGATGTCATCATGCCATTTTTGGTGGAAAAACAATAAATGTTTGAAAAATCGTAAACAAATCGAGTTTCAAAGCACATTGGAAATACAAAACGTCAACAGAAAGGAAATGACATTTTCTTCCAAATGGCTATCTCGGATTTGTGATTTTGAGGGTTTTACTCCCCCCCAAAAAAAAAATCGGGAAAATGTCTACATTTGTTGTTGTTGTGAATTCGAGAAGTGAATTTCATAAGCTCGAATACCAAAATAGGAACACCGGTCCAAATTCGCGGAGGGGAAAAATGGGGGTACCTTTTTGCCACAAAAAGATGCCACCCAAAAATGGGGGTACTTTTTTGCCCCCCCCCCCCCCCCCCCCCCCAGTGGTTTTCCCTTAAAATAGGCCCTGGAACCAACTCTATCACCACTTCGGTGATCAATACAGCGGAGTATCACCGCTAAGCAAGATCGTATCCAAGCTCCGCGGCCTAAAATACATAAGGTTACATCAGGAATAAAGTGGCAAGGGGACAATGCATAGCTGTCACAAAAAGTAGCCGATTAGTTCGTATGTGTTTGTCCGCCCCTGCAGCTCAGTCGGGAGAGCGCAGACCTCACCCGGTAGTGGCAGCACGGGTTCGAGTCGCTTCGGCGCTCGCTATTTGCCCCTGACTGGGATGGCCTGTGGCCGGTGACAGCGGTCGCACTCAAGGTCAGGTGACGTCAGAGGGCAGGGCGGACCGTGTCCAGGTATGTCGGGTACGTAAAACTTTCGCTTCTAAATTCTGCCGGACGCCAGGAATTGCTTGATCGGGTGGTGGGGTCAGGGCCTGCGCAACAAGCTATGCTTAGCGCGGGGACTGACCTCGGAAATCCATCCATTCAAAAACATGCAGACTATTTTTTTTTAATGTGCTGATTGCATGCGGTTTGGAGGGCCAGGGCCGCTATGCCCCCCCCCCCCCCTGGATCCGCCAGTGAGTGGAGCTATAAATTCTGGAAAATGTATTGTTAATTCCAAATTCAGCTTGTCCATGTCAATACAGCCTTGTCTCTGCCTACCGGTACACATAATTTGTTCCCGGCTGCTACTCGCCACCTCACAAAAAATATTATAACCTAACCTAACCTTTTCTGTTAAAAATTAACACTAAACCTAACCTAGAGGTGACGAGTAGAACTTAGAAGTCTGCAAAAAAATAAACTACCTGTACCAACTAATCTGGGATCAGAGGGGCCCTCGTAGCCAAGGGGGCCCACATAATTAAAACAGTACAGTATGTTGTATGTTGTAAAACAACGACAAATAACTTTCGACAACTTTTTTTTTGGGGAGGGGGGCAAAAACTCGAAATTTCGGAAATCCGCTAGACATTTTCAATATAATGCCATTTCCTTTCTTTCGGCATTTTTGTATTTGTAATTTTCTTCAAAACTCTATTTTCTACGATTTTGCCAACATTTATTGTTTTTCCACCAAAAATGGCATGACATGACGTGATTAAAACGTCATTATCTCCCAAAGCAATCCACCATTTTCATTGAAATGTTGTGATACGACGTAGAATTGATGCAGCATAATGTACTGAAAGATTGACATCGATATCTATCATTGTTTTTAAGTTATTGATAAAATCAGGGAGGGGGGGGGGGCAGATTCTGCCACCTCCAGCGGGGCGCGGGTTAATACAAATAATATCCTGAATCTTCTTCAATTCGGATTCAGGAAAGAGCATAGTACGTACATGCCGATTGTGCACATGCACGATGAAGTTACAAAATCTCTACAAAATAGCGAAATAACATGGTCCTCATATTTTTATTTACAGAATGCTTTGTATGCCGTTTGCTTATACATTTTCAGGAAAAAAATACACCACATTGTGATACGAGGGGTTTCTACAACGTGATAGTCATATCTTAACACGCGCCCTGGAGGGCCTCTGATAATCACACGCCCTGTAGGGGGGGGGGGGAGGATTCCGCCTCCCCTAAGATCTAAAAAAAACACGCAATGTAGCGACAAGCGGAAAACGGCGTTAGATAGCTCGAGACAAGCTCTATCGAAGACATATCCGTCTTTTTTTAGGTCATGTCAATATTGAGGTCACCAGAGGTCATCGAAGGTCATATTTTCCAGTTTTAGGACTTCGCTCCAGAAACCCCCCAATATATCGGGAACTATGATAGCTAGGAGCAAACGAAAAAATCGATCGAAAGCTCTTGAAATATGCAATCGCCATTTGTGTACTCAAATTTGAGCTCAGATAAATATTTTAGGCTCCAGGTCATCAAATGAAAAAGGGTTTTTGGCAAAACAGTTTTTCGCAAATGACTTTACCTAATGAAGATAAGGCACTATTTTTTCCGCCATCGTGTTTGTCTCGTCAAGGCGCTTCTAATTCAACATCGTAGAAGGATGATAAACATGTTTACATATTTTTCAGAATTCGAAGATTTCCACTGGGGGGTCGGTCAGGAAAGTACGGGCCAACGTGTTTGTCCGGATGTGTGTCCATACGAGATCTTTGGCCACCTCTGCAGGTCGACACCTACATATTACATATTAGTAAAGTATATTAGTAAAGTAACCTTGGTCGACACTGCGGTTACGGTTATTGGTTCGGAAAATAACCGGGGGGGGGGGGGGGGGCGGGGGCGAAAAACGCTTCCTCCCGCCAATGGCGTTCGGCTGAGTCCCCAGCCAATGCCGGCTTAATACTCGCACATTGTCAAAGCCTTGTTCTCCTCTCAGACGTTACTAGCATACACTGAAAACAATGAGAACTTTGACTGGTCTTCCTTTGAGAACCTCGCTGGCGCTCGACCGGCAGACCACCTCTACCACCACAGGACCCTCTACAGACCAGCAGAGAGCCCTCTACAGATCGGCAGGGGCCTCTAAAGGCCGGCAGATGGCCATCTGCAGATCAGCAGGGCCTTCTAAAGGCCGACAGAGTGCCCTCTACAGATTGGCTGGGACACTGCAGATCGACAGGGTCCCTAAAGGCTGGAAGAGGGCCTCTATAAGTCAACAGGGCCCTCTACAGGTCGACAGGGTCATCTAAATGCCGGCACAGTCCGTCTGCAGATCGGCAGAGCGATCTATAGATCGGCAGAGCGATCTATAGATCGGCAGGGCGATCTATATATATCGGCAGGGCCCTCTAAAGGCTGACAGGGCCATCTAAAGGCCAGCAGAGAGCCCTCTATAGATTGGCTGGGACACTCTGCAGATCGACAAGGCCGCTACAGGCTGGAAGAGGCCCCTCTTCAGGTTGGCAGGGCCCTCAGCAGGGCCCTCTAAATGCTGGCAGAGGCCCTCTGCAGATTGGCAGGGCGATTTACAGATCGGCAGCCGCAGGGCCCTCTAAATGCTGGTGACAGGGCCCTCTAAAGGGTGACAGGGCCCTCCCCTGTCACCCAAATACCGGCAGGGCCATCTAAAGGTCTGCAGAGGGCCCTCTATAGATTGGCTGTGACACTCTGCAGATGGACAGGGCCCCTAAATGCTGGAAGAGGGCCCTCTACATGCTGGCAGGGTCATCTAAAGGCTGGCAGAGGGCCCTCTACAGATTGGCTGGGACACTGCAGATCGACAGAGCCCATAAAGCCTGGAAGAGGGACCCCTACAGGTTGACAGGGCCCTCTAAATGCAGGCAGAGGCCCTCTACAGATTGACAGGTCGATCTACAGAGCGTCAGGGCCCTCTAAAGGCTGGCAGAGCCCTCTCCAGATCGTCAGGGACCCTTTACAGATGGGCAGGGGCTGGCCATAAAGGCTAAAAGCTATAAATGCCATAAAGGCTGGCAGAGGGCCCTCTACAACCGACAGGGGCCCTCCATCTGCTGGCAGGGGGCCATCTGCAGATCGACAGGACAGGGCCCTTTAAAAGCTGGTAGAGCGCCCTCTCCACACTGGCTGGGGCCATTTTGTACATATTTACATATACATACCTTTAACAGACAAGCAAGTGCTGTTATGTATTTGTGTTACAATTTTTTAGGTTCATGGGTGTTCTTTTATGCGACATACGTCGTTTTGTGGGCGCCTGACACCATCCAAAACATTGGGGCCTTCGGCCCCAGGGGGTTCTCACTCAGTCACCAGAGGGGCCTGCCTGGCCTCCAGGGGAGAGGGGCGGGGGGGGGGGGGGGGGGGTATGCCCCCTGTCTACACCCTTGATAGCAGGTACCATTACAGTTTGTTGATGATTATGCATCTAGTATATAAATAATCAATATGCAAATGGCATGCCTGGTAACAGACAAATGGATGTAGCAGGCAAAAAATGTACATTCAGTTGACATTGAACGAACCGTTCAACGGTATCTTGCCTTGCGTTCAACATGGTTCAGACTTCAAAGAATGGGCAGTCTACTAGGGGCTTTACGTTCTTGAAGTTTAGGTATTGCACAGTTCGATATTAATCAATATATTAAATGCAGCTTTTCCTTATTTTTTTTACAACAAATGATGTTTTTTTCTAATTCAACCATAGAGGAAACCACAAGTCACAACGCTGACTAGAGTATACTTGCGTTGACTGACAAAACGTAGTATATAGGGCCTTGACAAAACGTAAACAAATCCTCAGTGTTGTGGTGTGCAAGGGCTTCTAAATACTAAGTGGGCCCATCCGGCCTCTGGGAAGCAGGTATTGTGACATCACGGGCACTAAGCCATCGGGCGGTCCTATTCAAATGTCCAATGTCCAAAATTCAGACTGATTATTGATTCAACTTTTTTTTGGAATGATTCAATCATTATTCATTTTGGAATCTGAATGATTCAATCACCGTTCGATTCACGGATACAATTTTGAGAATTTATTATTTCCGATTCAAATTGAATCAAAACAAATATTTGAATCGATTCACGTTTGATTCGATTCATGTGATGAGTTTATATCAAATCAATACAAATGGAAAATACATATATATATATATATATATATATATATATATATATATATATATATATATATATATATATATGATCACTAAAGCATTGTTACAGCAATATTATTTCAGTATATATATAAATGTAACCACTAGGACTGCATATATTTGCACAATTTACCGGTGTACTTGAACCGTTAAAGGAAATAGTTCACCTTCAACATGGGATTTTGAACTGAAATAGCAGTTTTGTAGCCCGTGTTGAGAAATCCCTATCTGCAACTTGTATTGGCTGAAAAGACTCCAGCCGAAGATATTTGACTTTTTGGCGAAGGAATGCGACGCATATATGATATACCGTACCGTCTGAAAGTGCCAGCACTGCATGGAGCATGCGCAGGCCGCAGACCAATAACGCACACCATACAATTAATAATTTACGACCTTCTGTCCTGAATTGGCGCGATGTAGGACCATTTTTGAAAGAAAAAACTGTATTAAAAAATATAATAAAATCGTATTTTGATAAATTTTCCGAAGGTGAACTATTTCGTCGTTCCACCTTCAAGACGTTTTGATGTCATCTGAGATCAGGCACATAGCCAAGGCGGGTGCGCCCCCCTCCCCCTGGAGGGGGGCGCACCCGACTGCGAGCTTTTGGTCGATCTTTAAAGGAAATAGTTCACCTTCAACATGGGATTTTGAACTGAAATAGCAGTTTTGTAGCCCGTGTTGAGAAATCCTTATCTGCAACTTGTCTTGGCTAAGAAGACTCTCCAGCCGAAGATATTTGACTTTTTGGCGAAGGAATGCGGCGCATATATAATATACCGTACCGTCTGAGAGTGCCAGCACTGGTCTGAGCATGCGCAGACCAATAACGCACACCATAACATTAATAATTTACGACCTTCTGCCCTGAATTGGCGCGACGTAGGACCATTTTTGAAAAGAAAAAAAGAAACTGTATTAAAAAAATATAATAAAATCGTGCTCTAAAAAAAAATCCGAAGGTGAACTATTTCCTTTAAGAATCGTTAAATCTTTTTATTCATTCAGCCTTGATTGATGCGGGTTTTGATTCAATCTCGATTCATGAATCAAAAGATCTGGTTGTGAATCAATTATCTTTTGATTCAAGGAATTTTGATTGAAATATTCCAATCGATTCAATCAGTGTCAAATCAATAACCAGTCTGGACTCTGGACTCCAAATTACATTTTTGTTTTGTAAAAGCAACTACTTCGATGTCATGCGAAATATTGATGCGATTTGCATATCCTTTACAATACATTGGCATTTGTATATGCAACAGGATAATACATACAGCTGCTATGCCATGAGATGTCAAAGTGGCAAATGCATACGGCCACCCAAGCCTCCCTCCCATTGGTCGAACGACTGATATCTGAAAATAGACAAGAGGCAGATCTCTATTTGTACAGGTTGTGTAGATGTATTTCCCCTCTTTGATGCCAGGCTACGAAGTACTAACCGTCTATTACCCTGGTACTAACCATTAGCCAAGTAATATTGAGTACTAACTCGACGCGCCAGCTCAAGATGCATCTCATTGGCTAAGAGTCATGACGTAGTAGGACTAAACTTGCTGAGATACTTATGTACAGGCTCGTTTTCCTGAAGTAATCATTTGCTTTGTTGTGCAACAGGGCCATAGAGACTTGGTGGTATTGTATCTACCGTGAGGGACTTGTGCAATTGGAATGTCGTGAATGTGAGAGCCGTGTGGTTCGTGACGTTATCTCAATTTTATGACTGACCGTTCAAAACAGCAGGCTTCCTACTGATATGTTTTGATACTTTCTCACATTACCTTTAAGCATGACTGGTTAGTGGTTTCTTATCAGTCACCATCCTTCTTTGACTTGCGCGATGCTGTTTCAGTTCGTTTCAGTTTGGTCGAGCTTGAGCTGGGCAAGGCCCTAAAAGAAGCAGGGCCGGCGCCATATATTTTCGGTTTGGGGGGGGGGGCAGCTTTTCCAGAAAAAGGGCCCTTGGCCAGAAGGGCCCACCCAGCCTGCAGTATAATGTAATATATATTTAATATAATTTCTGTCTTTCTCGTTCCCGCACAGATTAACATTTATTTTATGATCAAACTTGAACACTTTAAATAGAGCATCACAGCCTGTATTTTCAAGTGCTGTTTTGGTGTCACAGTTCAAGTTTTTACTCAATGTAACTATGTTATCAAGTATAACTTTTTGTCATTTCTTGCGACATGTACAAAGGATGTTTACTATAGTTACTGAGCGGGCACAAAGCGGCCATGAGGTTTCTTGTCAACTTACTAGACACATTTACACTTGACCCGGCCCAACCCGGCCCATTCAACATGTTCAGGGGGCCCTATGACCCGCTCAGGGGCCCTTTCGGTCTGGACAGGGGCCCCTCTGACATGCACAGGGCTCTTTTGAACATCCAAGGGGCCCTCTGGTCTTTCAGAGAGGGCCTGGTGGCCATAAAAAGCCTCTGAAGTGCTCTCTCTAAAACTCTAAAGACCACTTTTTGCGTGGTAAAGAGCCCATGATATCGCACTTCGCGCGGTCTCGTTGACCCTTTTCGGCGCTGGCTCGTGGGCCTCCAGGGGGGAGGGGGCGCACCCGCCTTGGCTATGTGCCTGATCTCAGATGACATCAAAACATCTTGAAGGTGGAACGACGAGCACCGTGCAGGGACACATATTTGCGCGCCATATCCCAATCAGAAACCTTGTGCGTCTCCTGATAGACATGTGGCACTTGGCAGACTGCCACAGAGTTGAGCTTGCGCTGCTTCATCGCGCCCTGAGACAGTCTGAGAGAACATTCAGCTCGTCTGCCCGCCACGCTGGCCGAAAAGGGCCCAGCTGGCGGTTGGAGGCAGCCTTGGAATTTGGGCCATTTTCTGGACTTTTTGGGTCCAAAGAATTTTGCTCTCTTCATATGTGTTCAGGAAATGCGCTCTCTTTTAGCCTGATCTTACTGACATTGTAGTTAAAATATAATTCAATTTTCCTCACAAGAATTTAATATCTATTCAAAATCAGGATTTTTACTTTCCAAGTAAAATAATTAAGACAAAAATTAAGATCTTAACTTTCCTGACAATACAATTTTACTCTCCACCTATTTTTTGTACTCTCCGGGACCAGGTCATGAAATGAAAAATCCAACACTGGTTGGAGGGGCAGCTGCCCCTCCTGCCCCCCCCCCCCCTGCCTGTGGCGCCGGCCCTGATAAGAAGGTAGAGTCATCCAGCGATTTGACCGAATCCGATTCAGGAGTGGTGACGTCCTCTGAACAGAGAATCCCTTGCTCCTATACAAATCAATAATAACTCAAAATTTTTGAAAGGCTATATATATAATTCTACCAATTCTATTATTACATGAAACATGCCCTGAAAAAAGACCTATTCAAGGTCTCTAACTTATCTAAATAACATTTTGCTCCTAAGACACTCCTATTTTGACAGCGAAGGGGCGAATCTTAGGGGCGAATCTTACTCCTTTTGCTCTTGTTAAAAGGCCATATATAAGCTGCACCACAAATGTTGATGCACCCAAATCTTCCAAATAGATGATGTCACGCTCTAGGAAGAACCACATATGTCATGGTTTTGGGGCAATTGACATACTTTGTTCATTGTTTTGCATGGCATCCCTAGCTAATTGAGCCTATGGCGGCTGCAGGGATGACAACCCCCTGGAGCTGGGTTTGAATAGCTGAATTAGTTGGTACAGGTAGTTTATTTTTTGCGGACTTCTAAGTTCTACTCATCACCTCTTGGTTAGGTTTAGTGTGAATTTTTCACTGTGTACTGTAGGCAGAGACAAGAAAAGACAAGACCTGTACACTGTAGATATTGACAGGGACAAGCTGAATTTGGAATTAACAATACATTTTCCAGAATTTATACCTCCACTCACTGGCGGATCCAGAGGGGGGGGGGGGGGGCATAGAGGCCATGGCCCCCCAAACCGCATGCAATCAGTACATTTAAAAACAACGGGCTATGCCCCCCCCCCGAGTCAGACTGTGCAAGGGGGGCCAAACTATGTTTTGCCCCCCTCCCCCCCCCCCCCCCCCAGACGTGAAGTCCCCCCGGTCTTTTCGCTGAACGGCCGACGGCCTGCTACCGCCCCTTTGGAAATACACATCTGGATTTGCCCCTCCCCCCCCAAAAAAAAAACTAGATTCGCCCTTGCGCTTGACGTAGGTGCGCATGAGAGACCTGTGCACAGAGTAAGTGCGATTAGTATAATCATTTTTACAAAACCAAGACTTGGGCACCCGGCCAATTCACCCCGAGCGCACCGGCCAAGTCGCCCCGGAACGGTTTTTGAATGAAAACAGTCTGCACACTCGCCAAAGTTATCGCTAAGACTAGCAAATCGGTCACACAGTTGCTTGAATTGCTAATACATCGCACCATATTGTCGGATTTTGCATGTAACCCAAATACCATACAAAGTTTCGTACGGAAGCAAAAGTTACGTCTTTGGGTGAACATTCCTGCTCCATCAGTTTTGAAGAAAACTATAGGAGCAGGCATTTTGTTGTTTTTGCTCCGGTTACTCCCAACGTCGAGAGATGGTGACAGGTTCAAATGCATTCCTTCAGGGTTGCCAGAGAGCGTAAACATGCGGGCGGCCAAGTGACCGCGGTCTCCCTTACTCCCGTCTTGTGTTGCATTCCCTCACAACTGATAAGGCAGGAATGCCAAACAAATAAAGACAATAAATTGCTCCTTCTGCGGAAATATAGCACCTCCTACCGGCAGCGCTCGGCACTGCCGGCACTCTGCCCGAACCGTGAGGGGTCAAGTACAAAATGGTGACAACTTGAGTCAATTGCGTCATCGGGGCACAACCCTGGACTTTGGCATTGTTTCCTGCAGCATTTTTGATGCATTATTCTGTTTGCTTTTCAGGATCAAAACATCAGTGACATCCATCCTTGCCTGGGAGACTGAAAATTCAGGCCACTAGGGCCACCTTTTCAGTTAAAAATCATGCCTTCCTATAAATCGATGACATGGGTCATCAGGACCATTTTCTTCCTTGTGATGGTTTCCAGTGGTTGTTCATTATCATTCCCTCGTCGATACTCACTGGTAAGTAATTGTGCGCAGCTGCTCACTAGACATTTGTGTTTGTGTGAGATGTAGAAACTATTAACCAATCATGCATTCAACATTTGTAGCATCCTTTATTAAGCATTTTTGGACCACATGCCAGCCACATATTCTGAAATTTACATTTACATGATTGAATGAATACATCTGTGCTTCCCATGACTAAAATGATGGATATACAATGCCGTGGTCATGTTCTGTCTGGACCTGATCTTTCTATCAGGATTAATTAATTTCCTTACTACAAGTCCAAGTCCAGTGAAACGTACAGTCAACCAGTTGCTACCATAGCATTCCTCCTGGTGCCTCAGCATCAACCCTTTCAACCAACAGCTCACGTTTTCTCCCCAACTTGTACACCTTTCTGAGCCACCTGCACCCTGCAACCACCCACTCCTGCACCCATTCAGACCCTCCGGGCGACTCTGTGCCCGGACAGGAGGCGGCGGAGGAGCCGGGGCTGGGGCCGGCGACGGCTCGGTTGGCCGGCAGCGTCCATCCGCAGGTGGTGCAAGCCCAGTTAAACAAGGTGTACCAGGGCGTCGTCAACGTCTCCACAGAGTTCATCTTCGTCTTCAGCGTGTTCAACATGTCATCGGTGAGTGGCCGGTTGGACCCCGCCGCCGGAGTCGGGCGCCGTTCCCGGCCAGAGGACTGGAATGACGGTCCGTAGTTTGGGGATACGATGTTGTTTTCTGTGCGGACGGTGTTATGTAGATGAGGCATGCGAGATCACGATCGTGGACTGAAGGAGAAGGGGAGGTTCGTATGCTGACCTCCTCTGTCTGTTGTATGTACTCCAGTTTGTCTGCACTCCAGTTGCAGACGATAGGTATTGAGTATAAACTATTTTGTGTTGTGTGTTCGCATGAAAGACAAATTAATAATTACAGAGAAGCATCCTCGATTTCGGCAGAGCAACTGGACATCACTGAAGAGGCTCATTTCTCAGGCGTCCAACATTTTATTAACTTTGGTCTCATCTCAGCATTCAAACGTGATGGACCAACGCTGTGATGAAAACCCACCTGTGCTGTTTGAGTTGGCTCTTCTTCCTGCCCGTCGGTCTGTTGGTCCATGTCTGTTGTCCAGTCTCAGTGATGTATGTCTGTGTGTCTGTGTGCGATCAGGTCTCGACCCTGCTGTCTGTCCATGTCTATTGTCCAGTCTCAGTGATGTATGCCTGTGTGCGATCAGGACTCGACCCTGCTGTCTGTCCATGTCTGTTGTCCAGTCTCAGTGACGACTGATGTATGTCTGTGTGTCTGTCACGTCTTCTGTCTGCTCTCGTGCGGTATGCCTTAGCGTGCCTCTGTGTGTATGTCTGTGTGTCTGTCACGTCTTCTGTCTGCTCTCGTGCGATATGCCTTAGCGTGCCTCTGTGTGTATGTCTGTATGTCTGTCACGTCTTCTGTCTGTTCTCGGTGCGGTATACCTTAGCGTGCCTCTGTGTGTATGTCCGTGTGTCTGTCACGTCTTCTGTCTGCTCTCGGTGCGGTATGCCTTAGCGTGCCTCTGTGTGTATGTGTGTGTGTGTTTGTATACGGTCAGGACTCGGCGCTGCGCGTCTCGGTCGCCTCTGAGGACGCGACGCTGAACCTGCCGCTGCTGTTCGCCGTCCGCCAGCAGCGGGGCATCCTATCCTGGCCGGTACCGCTCTCTCTGCGACGCGGGAACCACCAGTGAGTCGTAGTCACAGGCGTAGTCACATTCACATTCACAACAGTGAGTCGTAGTCACAGGCGTAGTCACATTCACATTCACAACAGTGAGTCGTAGTCACAGGCGTAGTCACATTCGCGGGACCACCACGTTGTATGACGCGCATTAATAATGTTTGACCGTCTGCAGATGTTCGAAAAAAATCTGTGTTTTCTCTATGCACTTGCGTCTGATACAAGAAGAGCGAGTTCAAACGATGCCACTGCAAGGCTTGGCATTTACAATCGACAAACTCACTAAATTACGTGCCCCCTTCAGCGTTCGACATGTGCCCTGGCTATGCTGGCCTTTTCGTCTGCCCTCGTTTATCTGGGTACCAGCGTGCCCATGTTCGGGAGCTGACCTGACCGTTAACCTGACAAGCTGACCTGACCGCTGACCTGACCGCTGACCGCTGACCGCTGACCGCTGACCGCTGACCGCTGACCGCTGACCGCTGACCGCTGACCGCTGACCGCTGACCGCTGACCGCTGACCGCTGACTTGGCCGCTGTCCGCTGACCTGTCCGCTGACCTGTCCGCTAACCTGACAAGCTGACCGCTGACCACTGACCGCTGACCGCTGACCGCTGACCGCTGACCGCTGACCGCTGACCGCTGACCGCTGACCGCTGACCGCTGACCGCTGACCGCTGACCTGCAGTGTCAAAAAAGTGGCCTGTTTCTCCATTTTTCTGAACTTCGAAGTTTTGCTCCGTGAAAACTTTGACTGTAAAGAATGATTTTGTTTTAGTCTGCGGGTGCAAATGGCTGACGAGCATAAACAATAGACTGAGACTTGACTTTTCGAACAATGGCCGGAACGTGAGTGATGCGACACAAATTGTCAAAACAAATCGTAAGGCGGAACCTCCAAATTCCCAACATCCGAAATTTCTGCAGTGATTTAGGGAAGGAAAACTGGTACTTCCCCCCCCCCAAAAAAACTTTTTTAAACCTCCCAAAAAGTTTTTGCGTATTCAGGTTACAACCCCGCCACCGATACCATCGTCATCGAGCCATGGACAAGCCTGGGACACTAAAAACACGTTATGCAAAAGACGGCAATACTTTATACTGAGACTTGAGCCCAGTTTCTCATATACGCATACGCAACGATACAAGGTACCTTTTTAACATACGACCCGGGAGTCTTGGTCCCCGACTGACGCCAAGACCATATCTGTACAGGAAATACGACTGACGATTCATCAGCTTTCCACATAATAATATATGCACATATTGGCATGTATATACAAATAGGTTGTGTAGAAACGCGTATAAAAATTACGCAAACATTACTGGTATACGCATTACAAAATTTGTTCCGCCGCTGGGAAAAAAAAATGCTCCGCGAACTTAGATCGTGGAACCACTTTTCTGACACTGTGACAAGCTGACCGCTGACCGCTGACCGCTGACCGCTGACCGCTGACCGCTGACCGCTGACCGCTGACCGCTGACCGCTGACCGCTGACCGCTGACCGCTGACCTGACCGCTGGCCTGACCGCTGACCGCTGACCGCTGACCGCTGACCGCTGACCGCTGACCGCTGACCGCTGACCGCTGACCGCTGACCGCTGACCGCTGACCTGACCAGGCTCCTAGAATTGCTTTGGAGCTGGGGTGCGGAGTGGAAAATTCTGACTAAAAATAAGTATATAAAGAGTGGAAAATTAAACCAAAAAGCATATGTACCAGGCTTGATCACCCAATTACCTGCTCAACAAAATTAGTTATTACCTATGCCAATTCTTACCTGTCTTTCCATCCACAGGCACTGTCCCTATCATTACATCCATAAATCAGTATCAGGTTTCCAATTATCCAATACATTTTAAAATAAGGAGTGGAAAATTCACAGTAAAACTAAGGAAAAAGAGTGGAAAAATAGTACCCATAGGGTGTCATTTTCCACCCAAATTTCCCAATGCTAGGACACTGGACCTGACCACTGATCGCTGACCGCTGACCGCTGACCGCTGACCGCTGACCGCTGACCGCTGACCGCTGACCTGACCACTAACCGCTGACCTGACCGCTAACCTGACAAGCTGACCTGACCGCTGACCTGACCGCTGTCCGCTGACCTGACCGCTGTCCGCTGACCTGACCGCTGACCGCTGACCGCTGACCGCTGACCGCTGACCGCTGACCGCTGACCGCTGACCGCTGACCGCTGACCGCTGACCGCTGACCGCTGACCGCTGACCTGACCGCTGACCTGACCGCTGACCTGACCGCTGACTTGACCGCTGACCTAACCACTGACCGCTGACCGCTGACCGCTGACCGCTGACCGCTGACCGCTGACCGCTGACCGCTGACCGCTGACCGCTGACCGCTGACCGCTGACCGCTGACCGCTGACCGCTGACCGCTGACCTGACCGCTGACCTGACCGCTGACAACATTTCGTTTGTCCAGGCACCTGTACATGGAGGTGAGCAAGACCATATGTCCGGTGCAGGACTACGTACACGCCGAGTCGGCCGCCGTCGCCGCCACCGAGGACCTCTTCCTCGAGGTGGCCACCGCCAGCGTGCGCAACGTCGGCTTCAGCCTGGAGCTGCGCCAGGAGAAGGTCACCATACAGTACGTGTACCACGTGCCGCGTGCCGAGTGTTACGTGCCACGTGCCGCGTGTTGCATGCCACGTGGTGGGGACTGGGGTGGCTATGTCTGAGTGGTGACGGGCGAGGGATTTTCTCTCGGTATTCAGCCGGTTGTTCAGTCTCATTTGTACAATAGCGTCCGTTCCGCGTATGCGATCTTCTCTCCCCCCCCCCCCCCCCCCCCCCCCAAGTGACTTGTATAACAATATCCTCGTGTGACTTCTATTCCCTCCCGAAAGCGTGCGCCTTTCCTTCGTCCCAATGGACCTTAAGTAGGTTAGCTGACGGGCAGCGCATTATATTGACTCGCTGCCCTGCATTCGAGCTATGCAGCGAATTTAATCATTGATTGGCCGTTCCTTTGTCGGCGGCGGCGGAAATGGCGGGGAAATGCTGAGGAAATGGCGCCAGCTATGCTGATCGGACGGATGTGGTGGTCGGTGCCTCACGTTACAGCGTAACAGCCGTGACGTGATAGCGTAACACCCATGACCTTATAACGTAACATCCGTGACGTTATAGCGTAACAACAATGATGTTATAGCGCAACAGCCGTGACGTGATAGCGTAACAGCCGTGACGTTATAGTGTAACAGCCGTGACGTGGTAGCGTAACAGCCGTGACGTTATAGCGTAACAGCCATGACGTTATAGCGTAACAGCCATGACGTTATAGCGTAACAGTCGTGACGTTATAGCGTAACAGCCGTGACGTTATAGCGTAACATCCATGACGTTATAGCGTAACAGCCGTGACGTTATAGCGTAACAGCCATGACGTTATAGCGTAACAGCCGTGACATTATAGCGTAACAGCCGTGACGTTATAGTGTAACAGCCGTGACTTATAGCGTGGTTTGGACGGCGTTCCTGCGGGTCACGTATGACCGTACTGTACTGTACGGTCATACTGTACGAGTTGTGGACATTTCCTGAAATGAAAACCTCGCACTATGATGTGCGTCGCATGCCGAGGGGTGCACCACAAAGGCGACGGGCGGCGTGCCTTGCATGTAGTGCAGTGAATCATGGCACAGCAGCACAATTGCACAGCATATCGGTTGTGTATTATCGTTATCGTGTTATGATTGAAAGTCATGGTCGCAGCCATGACAATGCATTTGTGCTGTAGTCGTCCCCAGTAGTGGCGACTATGGTTACCGGCCACCGCAGATGTCGGCTCCCACCGTCGAGTAGTCGTCCCCAGTAGTGGCGACTATGGTTACCGGCCTCCGCAGATGTCGGCTCCCACCGTCGAGTAGTCGTCCCCAGTAATGGCGACTATGGTTACGGGCCACCGCAGATGTCGGCTCCCACCGTCGAGTAGTCGTCCCCAGTAGTCGCGACTATGGTTACCGCCACCGCAGATGTCGGCTCCCACCGTCGAGTAGTCGTCCCCAGTAGCCGCGACTATGGTTGCCGCCACCGCAGATGTCGTCTCCCACCGTCGAGTAGTCGTCCCCAGTAGTGGCGACTATGGTTACCGGCCACCGCAGATGTCGGCTCCCACCGTCGAGTAGTCGTCCCCAGTAGTCGCGACTATGGTTACCGGCCACCGCAGATGTCGGCTCCCACCGTCGAGTAGTCGTCCCCAGTAGTCGCGACTATGGTTACCGCCACCGCAGATGTCGTCTCCCACCGTCGAGTAGTCGTCCCCAGTAGCCGCGACTATGGTTACCGGCCACCGCAGATGTCGGCTCCCACCGTCGAGTAGCCGCCCCCAGTAGCCGCGACTATGGTTGCCGCCACCGCATATGTCGGCTCCCACCGTCGAGTAGTCGTCCCCAGTAGTCGCGACTATGGTTACCGGCCACCGCAGATGTCGGCTCCCACCGTCGAGTAGTCGTCCCCAGTAGCCGCGACTATGGTTACCGGCCACCGCAGATGTCGGCTCCCACCGTCGAGTAGTCGTCCCCAGTAGTGGCGACTATGGTTACCGGCCACCGCAGATGTCGGCTCCCACCGTCGAGTAGTCGTCCCCAGTAGCCGCGACTATGGTTACCGGCCACCGCAGATGTCGGCTCCCACCGTCGAGTAGTCGTCCCCAGTAGTGGCGACTATGGTTACCGGCCACCGCAGATGTCGGCTCCCACCGTCGAGTAGTCGTCCCCAGTAGTGGCGACTATGGTTACCGGCCACCGCAGATGTCGTCTCCCACCGTCGAGTAGTCGTCCCCAGTAATGGCGACTATGGTTACGGGCCACCGCAGATGTCGGCTCCCACCGTCGAGTAGTCGTCCCCAGTAGTGGCGACTATGGTTACCGGCCACCGCAGATGTCGGCTCCCACCGTCGAGTAGTCGTCCCCAGTAGTCGCGACTATGGTTACCGGCCACCGCAGATGTCGGCTCCCACCGTCGAGTAGTCGTCCCCAGTAGTCGCGACTATGGTTACCGGCCACCGCAGATGTCGGCTCCCACCATCGAGTAGTCGTCCCCAGTAGTCGCCACTATGGTTACCGGCCACCGCATATGTTGGCTCCCACCGTCGAGACCAACTTAACGGCTTTGGTGTCAGCTAAAGCTAACTTCGACCAGGTTATCGTTTCAGGTCGTCGGCTACAAAGCTTCTGAGCGCGTCTCAATGCTCCTTCAACGTCTGAACTCTGGATGTTATCTACTCAGGAGGAGAACATTTTCTGGGTGTACGATTATGGGGCTGTTCCAGCGCCCTCGACCGGATTAGGTTGCATCTTCATGTTCTCCACCGGTCGTTCCCGCGCCTCAATTAAGATATGTTGAGCCTCCACCAAGTTGAACCGGTTGAGCAAACCCTCCGCCGTTCGGCGAGCGGTTGAGGTTGGTGGAAGAAAGTTAACGTTAAGTGGCGACAGTTCTGGCGCACTGTCGCGCATTAGTGGCGCGCTGTTCATGCTGTTTACATTTGAAATATCCACCGTCCGTTCCCTTGCTCCGCTCCACCGCGCAGCAACCGGCGGGATGAAAACCTCTTCCGGTTGAGGGCGCTGGAACAGCTCCTATCTATTCGTTTATTGATCGTTGATAAGTATCTTGTCTGTATATTGTCTGTGTATTGTCTGTCTGTCATGGTCTGTATATACTAATAGCGGGACAGACTTATATCACTTGTGTATTTGTGTCGATATTTCGTTCTGTCATATGTCATACCATGGTTCAAGTCGCCGGGAGACGGAATGGGAGTATGTATGTTTGCATGCGTGCGTGTGCGTGGGGGTGTGTTGTTGCGTGCATTTGTACACGAGTGCATGCACGTGCGCGTGCATGCTTGCGCAATGCGTATGGGTGCGTGTGCTGCGTGCGTGCTTGCGCGTTTGGTACGCTCGTGTGTAAATGTGTGTGCTTTGGTGTGTGCGTGTGCGTGCGTGTATAAGCATGTCCTCGGTGTGTACATGTGTGGCCGTGCGTGCGTGCGTGCGTGCGTGCGTGCGTGCGTGCGTGCGTGCGTGCGTGCGTGCGTGCGTGCGTGCGTGCGTGCGTGCGTGCGTGCGTGCGTGCGTGCGTGCGTGCGTGCGTGCGTGCGTGGGCTCGTGTGCGTTCGCATGTACGTGCGTATGTGCGTGTGCGCCTATGCGCATGTATATATGTATGCATGCGCGCATTTATTCATGTGCACGTGCGTGCGACTTGAGTGCGTGTGCGGACAGCCTTGGAATTTGGGCCATTTTCCGGACTTTTTGGGTTCAAAGAATTTTGCTCTCTTCATATTTGTTCAGGAAATTTGCTCTCTTTTCGCTCTCTTTTCGCCTGATCTTACCGACATTGTAGTTAAAATATAATTCAATTGTCCTCACAATGATTTAATATCTATTACAAATCAGGATTTTTTAACTTCCAAGTAATATAATTAAAACAAAAATGCAAATCTTAACTTGCCTGACAATACAATTTTACTCTCCACCTATGGATTTTTACTATCCGGGACCAGGTCATGAAATGAGAAATCCAACACTGCGGGTGTGTTCGTGGGTTTGCGTACGTGTTTCTCTGTCGGTACGTTCAGGTGGCCTCGCCCGCCCGTCTGTGTGTGTGGGTATGTGTTCGTGGGTTTGCGTACGTACGTCTGTGTTTCTCTGTCGGTACGTTCAGGTGGCCTCGCCCGCCCGTCTGTGTGTGTGTGTGTGTGTGTGTGTGTGTGTGTGTGTGTGTGTGTGTGTGTGTGTGTGTGTGTGTGTGTGTGTGTGTGTGTGTGTGTGTGTGTGTGTGTGTGTGTGTGTGTGCGCCGATCGCCGGCGACGGTGGCGGCTGTCGTGATCTTCGGGCCACCACCACCAATGCTGAGCCGCCGCTCCGGTCGATATGGAGACCGTTTGCTCCCGAGTGCCGGGGTCGGGGTGGGTGGGGTACCGCCCTCCGCCGCCGCCGCCGCCGCCTCCGCCTCCGTTGCTGCCGCCACCGCCGTCTCCACCACTACCATTGTGTTTACTGTTTCTCCGTCGTGCCTTCCCCCGGTGGGGGGGGGGGGGGGGGGGCTGACAATGAACGTAGAAACCCCAGGGAGCGATACTACAATCTCCAGCTATCTCTCCATACGGTGGCAATATCAGGGCGGTCCATACACAGTATATTACGGGGGAGAGGGGGGGGGGGGGGAGGAGGGTCTGACGTCTTACCGTGGGTTGTTTCTGAAGCGACTGTCCACCTTGTAAGTGCGGCCCGTAGCGTTACACGATCACTGTGCTATTTGTGTGGAATGCAATGTATCGTTTTACGCCATCGTCTCCACACAGTCGCTGTCGGCCTCGCTGTCAGGGAGCGACCGTGCGGACGGTGTGCGGGCGTTGAGTTTGTATTGCTGTTTCTCTGTAGAGGACGATGGAGGAGGCGCGATTAGAGGTCACGGTGGCGTGATTAGAGGTCATGATGGCGTGATTAGATGTCACGATGGCGTGATTAGAGGTCACGATGGCGTGATTAGAGGTCATGATGGCGTGATTAGATGTCACGATGGCGTGATTAGATGTCACGATGGCGTGATTAGAGGTCACGATGGCGTGATTAGAGGTCACAATGGCGTGATTGGAGATCACGATGGCGTGATTGGAGGTCACGATGGCGTGATTAGAGGTCATGATGGCGTGATTAGAGGTCACAATGGCGTGATTAGAGGTCACGATGGCGTGATTAGAGGTAACGATGGCATGATCGGAGGTCACGATGGCGTGATTGGAGGTCACGATGGCGTGATTAGAGGTCACGATGGTGACCGAGTGCGACGGGCTCGGTACAACGGTCGAACAAGATACAGGTGTTGACAGGAGTGTGAAATATTACGTCTCACGGCGTAATATATTAATGCCGGATTTTTTTTACGAAGCGCATCGAATGAAAAATCATATTTATCGTCCAGTGAGATGTTTCGCACCAACCACCCAAGAACCTTAGCATGTAACTTGGGTTCTCTGTAAAATGACGTTTTTGACAAATGTAGCAGAGCATGTCGGGTGACTACCACACAACTCCCGTGACAGTCCTCGCCTGCTCCTCTGCAGTGACGCTATCCTCTGACATTGCTCCCCGTGTCCTCCCGGCAGGCTGGTGTCCTCTGACAGTCCTCCCGGCAGGCTGGTGTCCTCTGACAGTCCTCCCGGCAGGCTGATGTCCTCCGACAGTCCTCCCGGCAGGCTGGTGTCCTCTGACAGTCCTCCCGGCAGGCTGATGTCCTCCGACAGTCCTCCCGGCAGGCTGATGCCCTCCGACAGTCCTCCCGGGAGGCCGGTGTCCTCTGACAGTCCTCTCCGTGTCCTCCTGGCAGGCTGGAGAACTCGACCGAATTCCAGGTGACTCCGTCGGCGCCACGGCTGGCCCGGTTCAGTTTCCCCGAGGGTGTCAGCACGGCTCTGGTGCGGGCCACCTCGCCCGACGACATCTGTGCCACAGTCAGCATTCAGAACGTAACGGTGGGTGACGCTTCTGCCTCCTTATTCATTCAGAACGTAACGGTGGGTGACGCTTCTGCCTCCGTATTCATTCAAAACGTAACGATGGGTGACGCTTCTGCCTCCGTATTCATTCAGAACGTAACGGTGGGTGACGCTTCTGCCTCCGTATTAATTCAGAACGTAACGGTGGGTGACGCTTCTGCCTCCGTATTCATTCAGAACGTAACGGTGGGTGACGCTTCTGCCTCCGTATTCATTCAGAACGTAACGGTGGGTGACGCTTCTGCCTCCTTATTCATTCAGAACGTAACGGTGGGTGACGCTTCTGCCTCCGTATTCATTCAGAACGTAACGGTGGTGACGCTTCTGCCTCCTTATTCATTCAGAACGTAACGGTGGGTGACGCTTCTGCCTCCGTATTCATTCAGAACGTAACGGTGGGTGACGCTTCTGCCTCCGTATTCATTCAGAACGTAACGGTGGGTGACGCTTCTGCCTCCTTATTCATTCAGAACGTAACGGTGGGTGACGCTTCTGCCTCCGTATTATCTGTGTTCAGACTCGTGTACTCTGTGTTCAGACTCTGCGTTCCAAAATTCCATTTTTGCTTTGGTGTCGAGAGTGGAAAATTCGAGCAAAAAAGACCATGAGAGTGGACAATTATGTAGAAAATGGTACAATATTGATTTATATTTTGAATATGAAAACAGTGTCAGAAAAGTGGTTCCACGATCTAAGTTCGCGGAATAATTTTTTCGCCAGCGGCGGAACAAATTTGTTAATGTATATACCAGTAATTTTTGCGTAATTTTTGATACGCGTTCTACACAACCTATTTTCATACATGCCAATATGTGCATATATTATGATGTGGAAAGTTGATGAATCGTCAGTCGTATTTCCTGTACAGATATGGTCTTGGCGTCAGTCGGGGACCGAGACTCCCGGGTCGTATGTTAAAATGGTACCTTGTATCGTTGCGTATGCGTACATAGGAAACTGGGCTCAAGTCTCAGTCTAAAGTACTGCCGTCGTTTGCATAACGTGTTTTTAGTGTCCCAGGGTTATCCATGGCCCCGATGACGATGGTATCGGTGGCGGGGTTGTAACCTGAATACGCAAAAACCTTTTTGGGAGGTTTAAAAAAGTGTTTGGTTTAATTGTTGGAAAATTACCAGTTTTCCTTCCCTAAATCACTGCAGAAATTTCGGATGTTGTGAATTTGGAGGTTCCGTATTACGATTTGTTTTGACAATTTGTGTCGCATCACTCACGTTCCGGTCATTGTTCGGAAAGTCAAGTCTCAGTCTATTGTTTTTGCTCGTCAGCTATTTGCACCCGCAGGCTAAAAGCAAATCATTCTTTACAGTCAAAGTTTTCACGGAACAAAACTTCCAAGTTCAGAAAAATGGAGAAACGGGTCACCTTTCTGACACTGTTAATGAAAAGCAGCATTTTTCGTTGAAATCATGTCTTTTTAGTCAATATCAGAATCAGAATCAATAGAATAGTCACAATGAATATATCACAATTCATAATTTGGGAGTGGAAAATTCACTCCTAAAATGGAGAGTGAGAGTGGACAATTATTCACATTTGGGTGTCATTTCCCACCCAAATCAACACATTTGGGGACACTGACAAAGGATGAAGTGAAACCTCGGTAAGGCGCCCTGAAGCACAACTCATCATCTTCAGACCCATGTGCAATGGACGGCTGCTTGTCGAGGAGCGGGTGACGTCGAGACCTTCACCTGACTGGCGTATAACGGGTCAGATGTTTCAAATTATGACTTATTGGTGACATGTTACAGTATAAAACATCACAAAACCACTGCCTTTCCTGAACTATCATTCGTAAACTCGCCAATTGTTTAGCCTAGTTACCTTGCGCTGACAAGACAACGTACCATCGCTATCGTGTTTTAGTGTTTGTTGTTGACAGATGCCCGCTGTGTTTCATTGTCAGATATTGACAGATGCCCGCTGTGTTTCATCGTCAGACATTGACAGATGCCCGCTGTGTTTCATCGTCAGATATTGACAGATGCCCGCTGTGTTTCATCGTCAGATATTGACAGATACCCGCTGTGTTTCATCGTCAGATATTGACAGATGCCCGCTGTGTTTCATCGTCAGACATTGACAGATGCCGGCTGTGTTTCATCGTCAGACATTGACAGATGCCGGCTGTGTTTCATCGTCAGACATTGACAGATACCCGCTGTGTTTCATCGTCAGACATTGACAGATGCCCGCTGTATTTCATCGTCAGATATTGACAGATGCCCGCTGTTTCATCGTCAGATATTGACATATGCCCGCTGTGTTTCATCGTCAGACATTGACAGATGCCCGCTGTGTTTCATCGTCAGACATTGACAGATACCCGCTGTGTTTCATCGTCAGATATTGACAGATGCCCGCTGTGTTTCATCGTCAGACATTGACAGATGCCCGCTGTGTTTCATCGTCAGATATTGACAGATACCCGCTGTGTTTCATCGGCAGATATTGACAGATGCCCGCTGTGTTTCATCGTCAGACATTGACAGATGCCCGCTGTGTTTCATCGTCAGATATTGACAGATGCCCGCTGTGTTTCATCGTCAGATATTGACAGATGCCCGCTGTGTTTCATCGTCAGATATTGACAGATGCCCGCTGTGTTTCATCGTCAGATATTGCCAGATGCCCGCTGTGTTTCATCGTCAGACATTGACAGATACCCGCTGTGTTTCATCGTCAGACATGGACAGATGCCCGCTGTGTTTCATCGTCAGACATTGACAGATGCCCGCTGTGTTTCATCGTCAGACATTGACAGATGCCCGCTGTGTTTCATCGTCAGATATTGACAGATACCCGCTGTGTTTCATCGGCAGATATGGACAGATGCCCGCTGTGTTTCATCGTCAGCCATTGACAGATGCCCGCTGTGTTTCATCGTCAGATATTGACAGATGCCCGCTGTGTTTCATCGTCAGATATTGACAGATGCCCGCTGTGTTTCATCGTCAGATATTGACAGATGCCCGCTGTGTTTCATCGTCAGATATTGCCAGATGCCCGCTGTGTTTCATCGTCAGACATTGACAGATACCCGCTGTGTTTCATCGTCAGACATTGACAGATGCCCGCTGTGTTTCATCGTCAGACATTGACAGATGCCCGCTGTGTTTCATCGTCAGATATTGACAGATGCCCGCTGTGTTTCATCGTCAGATATTGACAGATGCCCGCTGTGTTTCATCGTCAGACATTGACAGATGCACGCTGTGTTTCATCGTCAGACATTGACAGATACCCGCTGTGTTTCATCGTCAGATATTGACAGATACCCGCTGTGTTTCATCGTCAGACATTGACAGATGCCCGCTGTGTTTCATCGTCAGATATTGACAGATACCCGCTGTGTTTCATCGTCAGATATTGACAGATGCCCGCTGTGTTTCATCGTCAGATATTGACAGATGCCCGCTGTGTTTCATCGTCAGATATTGACAGATGCCCGCTCTGTTTTATCGTCAGATATTGACAGATGCCCGCTGTATTTCATCGTCAGATATTGACAGATGCCCGCTCTGTTTCATCGTCAGATATTGACAGATGCCCGCTGTGTTTCATCGTCAGATATTGACAGATGCCCGCTGTGTTTCAGTGTCCGATTTTCGACTCCCAGCGAGACGTGGTGTACGGTAACCAGTACCAGACGATGACGCTGAAGGCTGGCATCACCGTCAGGGTGAGGCGGCGTTGGCTGATGTGACGACTGACGACCGACACCTGTTGCCATATTTCCGTTGTTCTCCTAAAACACCTGTTGCCACATCTGTCACACACATTCATGCTAGTAAAAATGAACACAGTACAGTCATGACTCATGGTGGCCGGATCCTATTTATTACAAGCGCGCTCGCTCGTCTTTCCGTGATATATGGGAAAATCTGAATATGAGCGGCCCGGCCCGGCACGTGGCGACGCTTTTGACAAGCTAATATCTCTGCAACCGCACGTCCGATTGACAAGCGGCTTCTTTGCTGAGCAGCCCCATCCAGTCTACCCTGTTTGAGACCGGTGCTGACTGCTGACTCATGTGGGTGACTACCACTGCGCGTGGCGCGTGCCGCGTGAGGGGTGTTTGAAGGTATTTCCTCGCAATAACTCTGCAACGGCTGAGCCGGTTGTGTTCAAATAAAAAAGAGTGTGGTTAGGGACCCTCAGCCGCCACTTTCCCACAAGTTATTGGCGGGGTGCCTCTGCACGTGCGCACGTGCACAGCCATATTATATATCTCAGGAACGGCTGAACCGATTGTGTTCAAGTTTGGTGTGTGGTTAGGGACCTCTCAGCCGCCACTTTCCCACAAGTCAGGGGTGGGGTGCCTCTGCACGTGCGCACGTGCACACCCCTATTATATATATCAGGAACGGCTGAGCCGATTGTGGTCAAATCGGCTCAGCCGAAGAAGAAGAAAAAATTGTGTGTGGTTAGGGACCTCTCAGTCGCCACTTTCCCACAAGTGTGGGGTGCCTCTGCACGTGCGCACGCACGCACCTTTTTTATATCTCAGAAACTGCTTGCCCGATGGAGTTGAAATTCACCATACATTTTCTTCGCGCTCGCTCGTTCATCGCCAACTTCGGCGTCTCACTGGTCCTGAATAGCGACAGAGCCTTTGCTATAAAATGTCTTCTATGCATTAGTTATATTATGTTGAGTGTGTATAGGTTTGGAAATCCCTGGCAACTTTGTCATTGTTTGTCTCCGCCCACTGACGCTGTCGCTGTCTGCCCGCCAGCGTGAGAACTTCCCGAACGGCATGTTCATCGTGCTGGTGGTGCACGGCGACGACGCACAGTGCAGCAGCAGCTACCAGCACATCGGCACCGACCGCCGGAAGACGGTCCAGCTGCTGGTGCAGGTGAGACGACAGGGAGGGCAGGAGAGGGAGGACAGGACAGGGAGGACAGGAGAGGGAGGGCAAGAGAGGGAGGACAGGACAGGGAGGACAGGACAGGGAGGACAGGAGAGGGAGGGCAGGAGAGGGAGGACAGGACAGGGAGGACAGGAGAGGGAGAACCGGAGAGGGAGGGCAGGAGAGAGAGGACAGGAGAGGGATGATAGGAGAGGGAGGACAGGAGAAGGAGGACAAAGCTAGAGAGGGCAGGAGAGGGAGGACAGCTAGAGAGGACAGGAGAGGGAGGACAGAGCTAGAGAGGACAGGAGATGGAGGACAGAGCTAGAGAGGACAGAGCTAGAGAGGACAGGAGAGGGAGGACAGAGCTAGAGAGGACAGGATAGGAAGGAGAGGAAGGACAGGAGAGGGAGGGCATGAGAGGGAGAGCAGGGGAGGGAGGATGGGGATGGGAGGACATGCGAGGGAGGACAGGAGAGGGAGGGCATGATGGGAGGACAGAGCTAGAGCGGACAGGAGAGGGAGGACATGAGAGGGAGGGCAGGATGGGAGGACAGAGCTAGAGAGGACAGGACGGGAGGACAGAGCTAGAGAGGACAGGAGAGGGAGGACAGGACGGGAGGACAGGACGGGAGGACAGGACGGGAGGACAGGACGGGAGGACAGGACGGGAGGACAGGACGGGAGGACAGGACGGGAGGACAGGACGGGAGGACAGGACGGGAGGACAGGACGGGAGGACAGGACGGGAGGACAGGACGGGAGGACAGGATGGGAGGACAGGACGGGAGGACAGGACGGGAGGACAGGACGGGAGGACAGGACGGGAGGGCAGGATGGGAGGACAGAGCTAGAGAGGACAGGACTGAGTTAGAGAGGACAGGAGAGGGAGGACAGGGCTAGAGAGGACATGACTGGGTTAAGAGTATAACTCGGAGAGTAAGAACAAAACTGGTGAAGCTTGTCGTTTAGTGGTGAAGGTAGTGGTATATTTGTGTGTGTGGGAGAGGGGGGGGGGGGGGGTAGAGGTGCAACTTTTTCCTGACAATTGTGAATCTTCATCCGGCACGCCACAACACCAAATTTGAAAACATATACCATGAATGTGCTGGCGTATGAGTTCGTGTGCATGACCACACTTGTATGCGCCGTAGACACACCAAAGTCACCAACTCTGACCGTCGGCCGCGCTCCGCAGGAGAAGATCTCGCCGGTCGACTACCTGGCGGCCACCGTGGGCGCCCTCTGCTTCTGCGGCCTCTTCTACCTGCTCTCCATTGTGCTCAGCGTCATCCACTTCGTGAGGTGCGTCTACTGAAGGCGGACGGCCACGGTCACCAGGGGCGGGTGTCGCTCCCGAGCCCACGCTGCCTGTCGCTTGAGTCGCCCAGCGGCCGCAGTCGGTCCCGCTGGGAAGTGTGCCGTCAGCGTCACCGCTGGCAGAGATGGATCTAAGCGGAGGGGTTCAGCGGCGACATGGCCATACCGAAATACCAGAATCGACGGAGAATCAACACATTTGCTTATTTAAAAAAAAGAAATGAGGCTGTTGGGTGACGGTTCTTGAAAAAGAAAAGGGTTAACTTGGTTCTTGGTGTACAAGAAAGCGAAATCCGACCAATTCTTGGAATTTCGTCAAACTGCCTAAGAGATCCCCCCCTTCATAAAATACCAGTTGCCGCTCTGGATCCAACAATGCCCGCCAGCTGTGTGGCCAGCAGCCGTGCTCCACCGCAGCCGAGACGCGCCGCAGCCGGGGGTACGTGACAGCCCGGAGCGCGGCGGCGCCCCATCCCCGGCTCTGGCCATCATACTGGCCGGGTGATGGCCGTAATACGTCCTCGGAGGCGGAGACGTGCCGTTGCTATGGAGACGGGCGGGCGGTGGCCGCCGTGGGGTGGGGGAGGGGAGGGAATGAGTTATGGCCGAATGATGTTAGCGCTCTGTGGGGTGCTAAGCGTGAGTGAGAGTGAGTGAGTGAGTGAGTGAGTGAGTGAGTGAGTGAGTGAGTGAGTGAGTGAGTGAGTGAGTGAGTGAGTGAGTGAGTGAGTGAGTGAGTGAGTGAGTGAGTGAGTGAGTGAGTGAGTGAGTAAATGAGTGAATGGGGTAGGGTGTGAGGGAGTGAGGAGGGGGTGACAGAGATAACCTAATGACCTCTGCTGGCTGGAAGGTCGTGAGGTGGGGTTTCTGGAGCCATGGCGCAGCTCCATGACAAATGGTTAGCGGGACAGCCAAATCTGTCCACTGAGTGCCTCAGTAAACTGGATACTGACTGGGATGGCTGCAAATGCTGGGCGTCACCCAACTAACGCCCTGCGTTGTAGACTTTACTGAAGTCTGAGCTAGCTCTGATGAAGGGTAAACGAATGTAATCCGCAGTTTGATGTGCAGTCACATACCAGGCCGTTGATTTCCGCCCGGCGGAGATGACGGTACAGTGAGCGGTCATCTTGCACACATTGTTTCCGTTAGAAGTCGCCATGCTGACGCTGACAGGTTACCGACTGACCTGACCTGCCCTGACCTGCCCTATCTGACCTGACCTGACCTGACCTGACCTGCCCTATCTGACCTGACCTGACCTGACCTGACCTGACCTGACCTGACCTGACCTGACCTGACCTGACTGTCTCCTGCAGACAGCGTCGCCAGCGTCACCAGCTGGACCTGACCTGACCTGACCTGACCTGACCTGACCTGACCTGACCTGACCTGACCTGACCTCTCTGTCTCCTGCAGACAGCGTCGCCAGCGTCACCAGCTGGACCTGACCTGACCTGACCTCTCTGTCTCCTGCAGACAGCGTCGCCATCGTCAGCAGCTGGATCTGACCTGACCTGACCTGACCTGACCTGACCTGACCTGACCTGACCTGACCTGACCTGACCTGACCTCTCTGTCTCCTGCAGACAGCGTCGCCATCGTCACCAGCTGGACCTGACCTGACATGACCTGACCTGACCTGACCTCTCTGTCTCCTGCAGACAGCGTCACTAGCGTCACCAGCTGGACCTGACCTGACATGACCTGACCTGACCTGACCTGACCTGACCTGACCTGACATGACCTCTCTGTCTCCTGAAGATAGCGTCGCCAGCGTCAGCAGCTGGATCTGACCTGACCTGCCCTGACCTGACCTGCCCTATCTGACCTGACCTGACCTCTCTGTCTCCTGCAGACGGCGTCACCAGCTGGATCTGACCTGACCTGACCTGACCTGACCTGACCTGACCTGACCTGACCTCTCTGTCTCCTGCAGACAGCGTCGCCAGCGTCACCAGCTGGATCTGACCTGACCTGACCTGAGCTGACCTGACCTCTCTGTCTCCTGCAGACAGCGTCGCCAGCGTCACCAGCTGGATCTGACCTGACCTGACCTGACCTGACCTGACCTCTCTGTCTCCTGCAGACAGCGTCGTCAGCGTCACCAGCTGGACCTGACCTGACATGACCTGACCTGCCTGACCTCTCTGTCTCCTGCAGACAGCGTCGCCAGCGTCACCAGCTGGACCTGACATGACCTGACCTGACCTGACCTGACCTGACCTGGCCTCTCTGTCTCCTGCAGACGGCGTCACCAGCTGGATCTGACTTGACCTGACCTGACCTGACCTGACCTGACCTCTCTGTCTCCTGCAGACAGCGTCGCCAGCGTCACCAGCTGGATCTGACCTGACCTGACCTGACCTGACCTGACCTGACCTGACCTGACCTCCTGTCTCCTGCAGACAGCGTCGCCAGCGTCACCAGCTGGATCTGACCTGACCTGACCTGAGCTGACCTGACCTCTCTGTCTCCTGCAGACAGCGTCGCCAGCGTCACCAGCTGGACCTGACCTGACATGACCTGACCTGACCTGACCTGACCTCTCTGTCTCCTGCAGACAGCGTCGCCAGCGTCAGCAGCTGCCGGACGGCTCGCCGCCTCCTGTGGCTAACTACGGCGCCATCTCGGCAGGCAGCTCCAGTATGTCGGCAGGGGTCGGGGGGGGGGGGGGCTGACAGGGGCGGGTAGTGTTGGTGTCAGAGGACGGTGGCGGGTGGGGTGGCAGGGATGTCTCAGAGGGAGCAAATAGACTGCATTATATTGGCCATGTTTAACCAACCTTCGGTTATGTGTTCTCGTTGCCTGAGTTCAGCCGACTATGAAACGTATGCGCAGTTTGAATTTTCCTCGAGACGACGGTGGACTGAAATGGCCACTTCTGCTATAATGGCCTGTTGGCCGCCATCATCATTATCATCAAATTGATGAGGCCTTTACCAGCGCTACCCCAGTCAATATAAGACATTTCACGTCGCCGGATAAACAGCCACTGCCGCTCCACAATCACGTCATGATAGTCTTCACTTGGACATTTTACGTCAAGACACAATGATGAGATAGGAAATAAGACGAGGACACCGTTCCAACAGAGGATTTGGAGTTTGAGTTTCATCTCCGTCTGTGACCTCCAGCTGGTCGTACATCAGGCTCCGCTGGCCCGTGTTACTGTGTTTTTCGTGGTCATGCATTGACTGGGTAATATGTCTGACTGTTGTCAGAAATACTGTTGTCTGGCTGATGATAGCTATATTGCTATCTGTCCGACCCTGCCATCTTACCCTCCAGGCAGCGGCACGCCGGGTGACACTGACGCGCGGCAGAAGGAGGCGTTGTCGGCCGGCCCTGCCTCCACACCCAGCTCCGGCACGGGTCGCTCGGGCAGCCTGAAGCGCGTGGACTCTGACTCGTCGCTCTCAGAGACAGAGGTGGACATGCTGCCCGGAGACCGAC